>PVJX010002716.1:0-122791 GCA_004027295.1 Dolichotis patagonum
TTGTGTTTAATTTTACCCTATTGATATAATTGCATGTATATTTGAGTGGGTAAGATAGATGACCATATTGTTTTTGTCAGATCGTGGAGCAGAACTGTTAACAGTCTCACTGATTGAATGTCTACTTTACATGTTTTAACTTTGTAATTAGAACAACTATTTCAAAGAAGTCAGTATGTAATTAGTCAAGTAATAATTTATTAGGTTTTATTGCTGTTGTACTCCTTTTTTCCTTGAAATACTGTATTGTCGCTACCCTTTACTCTGTTTTATTTTGTTTTGTTTTTTTCCTCTTTAAATAAAAAAAGAAAAGAAATATGATAGAATTTCTCCCCTTTTTAATGAGGAATAGTATTGTATTTTATGTACCTGCTATGTTTTGTTTATCTGATCATCTACAGATGAATATTTAGCTTGCTTCTACTGCTTATTATTATGAGTTGTGCTGCTATGAGTATGAATAGTAAATACCTCCTTGTGACCCATCATCTATTCTTTTGAATATTTATCTAGAAATAGGATTTTCAGTCATTTGGGAGGTCATCATTAATTTTTTGTGGAACTGCTATACTGTGTTCTATAGTGGATACAATGTTTTACCATCTTCACAAGGGTTCATATTTATCCATGTGCTCACCAACACTATGTTTTTGCTTTTGTTTTTGTGATAGCAGCTATGCTCACATATATGAGGAAATGGCCCATTGCAGTTTTGATCTGTTTTTCTTTGATGCCTACTTAATCATCTTTTCATAATCATGTTGGTCAATTATATGTGACTTTTAAAAACATATCTATTCACATATTTTGCTTATTTTTAATCAAGTTTTGACTATTTTGGTTGTTGAAATGTAGGAGATTTTGGTATATTCTAAGTATCAACCAGTTTTCAGCTATATAACTCACAGGTTTATTTTTTCCATTCTACAAGATGTTTTTGTATACTTTTGTGTCATCTAATCCACAAAAGTTTTTAATATTAAGATAATTTAAATTGTCTAATTTTTGTCTTTTTTAGGTCACACCTAGGAATGCATTTCCAAATCCAGCATCAAGATTTTCCTATGAATTTAGGGAGGAGGACTTGGTAGTTTTAAGGCTTCTGTTTCAGTTTCTAATCCATTTTGAATTATTCAATGTTTGGGGATTATATAAGATAAGATTTCAGTTTCTTCATTCGCACAAGGAGGACTTAAGCATCCAGTTTCACATACACCATTTCTTAAAGAGATGGTCCTGTCTCTATTGAGTGACCTTGCCAACCTTGTGGAGGACAATTTGGCCATGTACTCAAGGTTTAGATCTCTACTCCCTAATCTCTCTCATTGATATATCTGTCTTTATACCAATATTAAACTGTTTAGGTGATTGTAACTCCATAATATGTTTCATATCAGGAAATGAGAAACCTTTAACTTTGTTTTTTGGTCCCTTGAGAACCCATATGATTTTTCAGGAAAATTTTTCTATTTCTGCAAAATGTATCATTGGGATTTTTATGGGGTTTAATCCTATCCATGAATCATTTTAGGTAATATGGATACTTTAATAGTATGATACCTTCTAATTCACAAACATTTCCAGTGTAAAAGTCTTTTATTATCTGATTTAAAGTATTCTAAACTTTTTTTTTCTTTTTTATGCTACTGTAAGAGGAATTATTTTACTTTTCCATAATGTTCATTATTAATACACAGAAATATAATTGATTTTGTCTCTTGCAACTTTACTAAATCTGTTCATCAGCTCTTAAGTTCTTAGATTGTACAGAATGTTTTCAGTTTTCTACATAAAATCAAGTCATTTGCAAATATAGATAATTTTATTTTCTGTCCAATTTCTGTATCCTTCTTTTTCTTGCCTAACTTCTCTACCATTTCAAATATGGTTAGTGTCATTCATTTGGTTTAATTTTTATGGTTCATTATTTGGCATTTCATATCATCATTGCTATATGTGTTTATACTAGTAGTAGTCTTATTAAACCAGATACCAAATTAGTAAAGCTTGTCTTTGCCCAAGGCTCTAATTTTCAATTCCACAAATCAGTGATAGAACATTGAAAGAGGATTCTATGATTTGAATCTTAAGTGCCCGCCAAATTTCTACATGCTAAAGCTTGACTGTGAGTCTGCATGACTACTAGTGATGGAACTTTAGGAGGTGAAGCTTGGTGGGTGGATGTCAGTTGCATCATTAGGGCATGACCTTGAGGGAGCTAATGGAACCCAGCGTCTTCCTATCTCCTTTCCTTCCCAGTCTCAATGAGGTGTGCAGCCTCTTTGCCCCCATGCTCTGCCATGATGTCCTGTACTGCTGCAGGCCTGAAGCAATGTGACCATAACATAGACTGAAATCTCTGAAACCATGAACTAAAATAAGCCTTTCTTCCTTTAATTGATCTATCTCAGTTTTCTGTCATAGTGACAGAAACCTCACTAATACAGAGAATATGTTTCCAGGAAGCAACACAAATAACTTCACTATAATTGTAGTATTACATAAAATATCAAACATATGGAAAAGCAAAGAGAACAGTATAATGAACCTTTGTGTACCCATTACTAGCATCATGAATGATAACTTCCTAACAAATCATATTTAATGTTATATTACTATTTTCAACCTGTATGGAGATTGCTGACTCGAATTCATTTCATCCAGAAATATTTTAGAGAACATGTATAATAGGACATTTTATACAACTATTATTATACTAAAATAAATTCTTCTTCCATGCCATTCAAATATTTCATATGTGTTTAAATTTTCTGGATTAGTTCATACATCTTTTAGGTTATTTGCTCAATCAATATCAAAATAAACTTTATATGCTATAATTAGTTATATGTATTCAATTCTATACTGTATGTGTCCTTTCTTCTTTCTTTACAATTTTTCTTTAAAATTTATTTGTTTAAAGTTTAAAAATGAGTCAGTTGTTCAGGGAAGTTTCCCACAGTCTAGACTGTACCAATTCTATCCTGCTGGTACTATTTGACATTCACTTTTCTACTTTATATTTTCTCTAAGTACAAAGATTGAGAGATTTGATAAGACATATGTTTAGAATTTTTTTATTTTTGTTAGTTGATTTCTTTGGTTTTTCAAGATTATCTTGTAAATAGTCTTGAATAATTCCATTTAAAGGAATTTTATGTCTGATTTTCCATACAAAGTCATTTTTATTTGTGTAAATTATTGTTCATGTTTTATGACAGGTAATAATTTTTTACAGCTGTGTAAAAGTTTATAGAATTGAAATTACTTTCAAATCACAAATATATTACTCTTATAATATTCCTTTAACATAAGTAATGGATTCATGATTTTTATTTTATGCAAGTTTACAAACTAGTCTCTTAACCTGTTTTTGTTCATGGATGCTAACAGAAAACTGGAGATATCTGGGCCAGGGACCAAGAAATTATTACAGCACTACAAATGGAATGAACATCAACATATTTTATTGCTTTTATTTTCCTCCAAGGTCCTTGGGAATGATATGAAATGTCCCAGAGGGGCACCGCATATCCAGTGGATTTATGGTACAGCTGAGTAAACACTTAGGTTGGGAAACTAGCAAATTTATAACAAGCAGTAAACAAGCATGATTTTTTTTCTAAGAGAGGAGTAATTATCTCATCCCTCAAGTTACTAAGGGTATAAACAACCTTAAAAATGGCCCTTGGAATAAGTCAGAAGCTTATACCCTTGGAATACTTAGAAAGAGAAGAAGGATTGCTATGGGCTCAAGAAAGAGTGTGGATCCCAGTAACAGGCATGAGAGGCATTTTTACATATTTCTTGTATGTTCATTAGTATTCAGTGTGAATTAGGATCACATAGTAAAAACTCTGAAGCCAGGACTGAAGCCTAAGCCTTCTGACATATATACATGTACCTGTAGTTTCATCACAGCATCACTAAAAGAGGGAACTGGAATTTAAAAAAAATAGTAAAAGGTGGTTACAAAGAAGCATGTGTTTAACTGGCACTTAAATTTAAAGGGAAAATTGAAATTTTCAACCATGTGCCTGAATCAAATGTGATTAAGCATTTCAAATTTCATTATTGATGGAATACAGGAATCCTCAAGATGATGTTTATGTGTTTCTAAAAGAATATAAAACAATCTATGAAACCACTTCTTCAATTAAATACCACAGAATTACTCATATTTGTGTCCCAAGACATATGAGCACATACATCGAAATTATAAGCTATACAAACAAATGCTTCATCATAATAAATTAGAAAGCAGCCCTGACAAGGCGTTTAGAGTGATAAGCTCTAAATTGTTTTATAAATTGTTTTATTAACCATTTAGAGCTATAAAAGTCTTTGAAATGTTGAATAATAAGATGTAAGAAGCATAAAAATAAATATAATATAGGAGAATAGCAAATATTTAATAAAAATTAAATTAAAAATAGAATAATCCATGAAAAATGAACTATCAGATAAAAAGATAGGTTCAAATTACATGATACTAAAAAGAGAATTAATAAACAAGAAAATAGCCTTTAGAAAATTCTCAAAAGTCAATATAGATATATTAAAAAAATGGAACATCTGAGACAGATTTGCAGATTTTAGCAGAGAGAATAAAAACACAAGATGTTCCTCTAGTAAGCATTCCAATGGAGCAAAAGAAAAAGAAGGTACATATTTCCAAGCATTAATGAAACAGTAGGAATTCTCAAATGTGAAAGTCCCAAACAAAAAATAAATCTGTACATATCGTAGGAGCCTAAGAAATAAGAGATGCTAAAGGCAATTACATATGAAAGCAGATGACCTATGAAAATGGTACAGTTACAAAACAGAAGTATATTCATCTGTATAAAATAAATGCTAGAAATCAATGGAATACTCTCAGATTCTAGAAATAAAAATCATTATCAAAACAAAATTTTATGTGATATTTAGTCAGTCAAAAGTAAGAAGAAAAAGAACAATTTTACTATTTAGATGCTTCCTAGAGGGAAATAAAACTGGTTTGAAAGAAAAACAGTTTAACCAAATGGAAGAACAGAGGTGCATTAATTTACTAATGTTTTCCACAAATATTTTCTTAGCACAAACTACATGTTTGTTGTTTTTTTTGTCACTAGCATAAATTTTCAGAAAGCAATAATGTGTCTTAAATAATTTGTAGTAATTGAAATTAGACTGCATCATGAAGTTATAAAGTACATATTTGTGTAGTATTATATCAATTTATAGCATACTCCTAAAGCATAGCCTATATTTCTCTCCTTGGACTCTTTCCCCGCTTTGTCCATATCAGCCATGAACTTTATTCTTGCAGACTTAGTATACTTCCTCTTATTGAGGTACACTTCCCTTAATTATGTTTATTTATAAACTTCCTCTTTTCTTATTAAACACTATACATCCTGTAGACTAAAGTTTACAGTATAACTCTCCCAGTGTTCAGTAAATACTTATTAAACTAAATTCAACTGGATGAGTTGCATTAAATGGATCCAAGTGTACCTGTTCCACATATATCTGTCCTTAATCCATGCCAGAAATAGGGTCAGTGGGAGCAAAATGAACCACAAGATTATAAACTTTAGACAGTTGAATTTGGAACTAAAGAAAGACAAAGACATTTCCAAAGGCATGCCCCTTCTTGGGACTCTTTTGGTATGCTCAGAGAGAATCTCAGATAGATAGCACAGGTAAAAATAGCTCACACCTGAAGTGTTAGATCACAAAGAGCAAACAGATCAAAAGCAGTACGTGGCTCTGCATTTCCTAATGTCTAAGAGAGAAAGGTTTCTTGGTTCATTAACCATACATCACTCATTGCTTCTGAATATTATACATGCATTACATTATCTTTGTCCTTGAGGGAAAAAAACAACTGTAATTTGGCTAAATCAGTGGGCGATGTTGCTAACTACTAAGTGAGAAAATTACATAGGTGATGTAACTGTAGCTTAAGTCTTTTTAAAGTACTCATGTTCATAGAATAAACATGCAAAGTTACTTTTTTTATGCAGAAGGCAGAACCTTAGGACAAACCAAAAGGCTCATCTTAAGTTCTGTGTTCACCTACTCAGCTCTAGCCTCTGGCTGTTAGGCAGACATGTGATTCAAATAACCACAATTTAGGATGCTAGAGCGGGAAGACACTTTGATGCTGTCTACTCCAACAATCTCACTTCACATTTAGGAAAGTGGGATGCCCAGGGAGTGTGGTGGGGAAAAGAATCTGACTTGCTTGATTTTCTAAGTGACTGTTACTTGTTATCTTGTTGAGAACCTGCTATTCAAGGGCTTCATTTTAACAGAGACTCCTTCTCACACTGTTTCTAGGAATAAACTTAAAATGGAAAAAGCATTGTTTAGTAATCAAGCACCAGTTTTTTCAGCTATGGAGAAGTGAACTCAGGGATATTTCTACTGCTAGAAAATGAATCATTATCTATAAGATAATGTAATATTTACTGTTCCAATGGTAGCTCACTCACCACATGAAGCAAGCATGAAATAAACCTGAGTCCACGAGTAATTAAGAAGATGTACAATGGAAAGTCGGCACAGGACTTGTCCAGTCGAAAGTAGCCCAAACACATAATAAATTTCTTTCACAAATCTCTTTCTCATTTCTATTACATTCTGAAATATTCTACTATATTTTTACAAAGGAAATATGTTTTTGTGTGTGTGTTCAATCCTTTGTTTTATATTTTTAGGCAAATGCATTATATTCTCCTTATTCTATAATATGACTTTGGACATAGATAGTTCACACCATAAATTAAATTGGATAATTTTTCTAATTTCTCAAGTATGTGAACTTAGTATATTAGAAATCCTGGTCAATATATATGAATAAATGGTAACTGGATATACAAACATTATAGGTCCTTGGATGATAAAACAAGTGTTTATCAAACTGAAATATAAGTGCCCAGTATCTTGCATGGCAAGTGAGAAAGTTTATCTTTCAATTCTCCATTTTTTTTTACGTTATACTTGTCTATGCTGGTCCACACAGTGCAAAGAAGGAGATTACAGATAAGTTTCCACTCTTACCTATAATTTCTGTGCAAGCTGGGTTCTTAGCTACAATTGGGAATGTGAACGTATTACAAGATTCTTTGTGTTCTCAGCAAATTTCAAGGAGAGCTGTTGGAATGTGCATTGCATGGGCAGAACAATTTGTAATGTTTGATTTTTTTCTTCAGAAAATTGAATACATTGTGGCTACAAAAGAAAAACATATCCTTTTTATGTAATTCATTTTATTATGTGATTCACAGAAAGCAAAATTGGAGCATGCTTCTTATAAAGCAATTTTTTAATATACTTACATGATGGTATAAAAGCAATGTCCCTGGAAGATATTGGTCAATATGTCATTGAATTATTGATAATCTCCATGTTTTAAGCCTTGTTAAGAATGAAACTTTGTTGATATCCTGTGCTGTGCTAGAAAGAGTAGAATTGTGTTTTCTTTATTAGTGCTCTTATAAAAGTAAAGAAGAAATTACTGAGCTCCATCAGAGTGATTACACAGGGTCTATGATTTTAAAACACACAGAGTCTTTAGAAATAAAGCAATTTCAAAATTCAGTTGGATGAAAAGTTGATTAAGTCTGGCAAGTCTAATTATCGCTAAGTGATGTTTTACATAGTGCTAGCTATTTAATTAATTATATTCAATAATTTCAATATGTTCACATTAGAGTAATGAATGTTCTAGTAGATAGGAGTCCAAATTTTCTAAATGATGACAAGTCCAGTGTTTAATTTTTTGTTCCAAATCTATACATACAATCTTTAAAAAGAAAATTTTGTCAAAAAAAAAGAATAGTCAGATATTACAAGCCAAAAGTAATAATGTTTATGTTAGACTCGCCAGAACTTCGTTCTCATTAAATTCCCTTCCAGAGAATCTAAGTGCTTAAAGTTATATAAAAATGAAGTGTGAGACAAGTGGTAATTTTAATAAGAATTCCTATTGCCCTTGAATACTAGAGGTAGTAGTTTCTCTTTAAACATTCTCATGATGTTTATGCTTATAGAATCTAAGGTTTCTTTCCCATTCTAATTTAGCCTGGTGGTTTATCTATAAAATTTAAATGGGACATTTTACTTTTTAGACAATATTTGTAAATGCTACCACACTATTATCTGAAATATTTCTTGCTTTTCCATGAAATAAAATATTAAATCAACTATATAGAGTAACTGTATTATATTTAGCATAACAAAAGAAGGTTGAAAAGAGAAAGGTTGAAAAATTCTCAGCAAATTCAATCATGTGCTCAAAATACAGAGTTCACCAAATAAATGTATATATACTTCAGGAAAATAAATGTAGCATGATGCTTTTTCAACATATGGTATTACCCTCATATGGGGGACCCTAGAGAATGTCATAAATCATGGCTGGTGGGGCTTTTTGCCAGCCCTTAGAGAAGAAATTGAAAATACATATATAGCGATCCTTATAATCAAATTTACCCAAGCAGCAGTTCATTGTGCTAATAAACATCTAGAAGATAATGGTCACCACTTTAAGTGCCACTTGTAATTCCAGAAGCTAAAGATAACTTTTAGGAATCCTTTCCCCAATCAGCTTAGTACTGAAATATTTATACCAGTATTTTCTTTTCTCAAAGTATGTATCTCTTTCTTGGAGGTCTTTAAATGTGAAATTCTTTGGAAACTGAAACACCATCACTTTATTTTATTTCCATAATGCGTAAAAGTTTGAAGGCAGATTCCAAGTAATATTCTTTTTTAATTCTTTTTATATTCTTATTAGTACCATTTTCCCAAACATAGGATATGACAATCAAGTATAATTCACATAAGATAATTCATTACTCTTCAATTACCTGTTGTTTTCCATAGCCACTATGTTTGTCAGATTTGCATCACTGAAAAATCTTAAACGAACCAGCTAAAATTAGAACAAATTTACTTTGGCTCATTTTTCAAAAATTTTAATCCATGGCTGGTGGGGCTTTTTGCTTTAGGCCTGTGGTGAGGTAGAAAACATTGCACGAGCCTGTAGCAGAGGAGGCTGCTCAGCTCCTGACAGCTGGGAAATAAAAGCGAGAGAAGGGTCCAGGTCCCACATCTCCTTCAGGGGCGTGCCCCTGACCTCCTGCCGCTGGGTCTCACCTGCTAATGTTTCCACTACCACCTCAGCAGCTGGGGACCAAGCCTCAAATATAGGAGACAATGGGTTACATTCAAATTCCAAGCCATCACAAAACCAAGTATTTCTGGACGACGGATCCAAGCATAGCATCCTCGACTATTGTTTAAAATTCCAGTCTACAAACACATAAGTAAGAAGTGAGAATAGATGGTAAAAGGTTTATATTCACAGCTTCTGCTTATAGGATCTTCATTGAAAGAATACTGGATATAAGGATCACTTCATACCCGTGAATTCAAAGTTCAGGTGGCAAGACTGGCTATTTGAAGTTGTTTGCTCTGCGTGATGCTAATGTGCACCTATGTGTGGCAATAACTGGGTTCAAGAATACAAAGTTTTGTAGAGCTCATCATTGCTTTTTATAGTTTGTAATACCAAAGGAGTGGCTTCATGTCAATCACTGAACAACTTAAAGGACAGAATAGGTTCCCAGAGTATGAGACTAGTAGAGAACAGCACTGGGTTGGAAAGTTTCCAAATAGGTAAGGCTTGAACTGTTCATGTTCCTTAATGAAAACTGCTGATTTTGTTTACCATGTCCCAAGATCATTGCTCAGTGTTCTTTATGCACAGATCTCATTTCCAAGTGTTCACTGCTGATTAACAAAAGAACCAGGATTTAAACCAAGGATTAATATCTTTTAGTGTTCAAAATTTAGCTATTCCAATACATTATGGTATACAAAGGTATACCATAGTTATAACACTCAAATAATGCAGAATGCTATAACATGTACAGATTATTACAAGTGTTGTGAACCACTTAAAATATTTTAAGTGATTGTTCTATAGTAATTCACTCAATATTCATGCTATCCCAAAACACACAAAAGGGCTTTATAATCAATTGTAAACCATCAGTGTGAATATCCACAATTGTGTTTAGGATGACACTGGAAAAGAAACCTATTTTTCCTTTAATGAATGAGAAAAGAATTAAAGTGCTTTAAAAATGTTTGTGTTCTGATTCCACCAAGAAATATTTAATAAAACTACACAAAAAAAATTTGACACAAAAATTAAAGTGTCACATGGAATACATAAGAATGAGCTTAGTTGTATCACAAGGACTTATCATGTATGTCAGTGAATCTTCTACAGAGAAATAGAACCAATATTGAGCCAGTACAAGGAGCAAAGAAAGACAGAGAGAAAGCAATTAAGGAATGGGTGCATATGATTTCAGATGCCATCAAGTCTCTAAATCCGTAGGGTGAGTCCACAAACCACGCACCCAGCATATACTCTGGTGAAATTCCATTCTGAGCCCCAAATATGAGAAGCTGGAGAATTCATGATGTTGTTCCAGTCTAAAGTTCAATGTGCTTGAAAACCAGGAAAGAATCAATGACCCAATCTGAGGATGTTTAATTAACAGTGTAATTAAAATCAATTTTCTAAACTGAGAATATATAAAACAAATTTTCCAGTTAAAATGACTACATGTTTTACAAATAATATGGGAACCATACTTCATAGAAAGACACATCTTAAGAAAATAATTTAATAAAGTATGCATATAGATTTTGTTTGGAGGATAAATTTTTTACTCGGTATGGCCCTTGTTTGCTTCATAATTTATTGAATTTCATAACAATAATGGTTTTTGCAATCCCACTCAGCTCTATGTATACACTACAGAATGAGCTAGGAATAGAATAACAACATCCTAGATCTTGTCAGTTTGTGTCACAGCGTTAGTGCTCCATAAACAATTTAATATTAGTGAGAATGTTATGAAAGACCTTTATCATGTGCAAAATGTATACCATCTGTTTTTAAGTTAAAATCTCCATAAAATAAATTCACTTTAATATTGGAATAACTTCTCAATGCCGTACCTGACTAAAATACTTGAGTTTTGCTTTATATTTCCAAGGAAATTTTAGAAAACAAGTGTGTGAATTTTTGACAGCAGTATATATGAACATAAACATATGTATTAGATTATTATTGAGAAGTTTAAAAATATATCAATCTGCAATCTTTCTTTTTTTAAGTACTCAATTTTCAATATTCCACCTACCATTCCTACTAAGAGTGTATGAATTCAGACAAAACATGAATTTCTATCAATGTCTGAGACAAAATAAACAAACAAGCAAACAGACTCCTTGAAGATGTTCATGGAGAATCATTTCCCCTACTTTCTCCTTTACTCAGTCTCTCGTGTGATATTTTCCAACCTTAGCTTCCCAAAGGCATTTTGTTTGATTGCCATACATGGAAATGATCTTTTCCACTTCATTCTGTGCTAAAACAGGTCCTTCTTTGGAACAATGTCAGTATCCTCTATAGATAAGAATACTCTGGAAATAATAGATTTTTTTTTTTGCAAAAAGTTTCCAAATTCTCCTAAAAGTCAAAGGGAAGAGTTTCATGGAAAAACCTAGTTCACATCAAATTTTCTGGAAAATAAGACCTCCATAAGTAAGTGCAGATGTCAAGCATGTTACATTAGATGTATTTTTTTTTTTTTGTATCACCACTTTTGTTGAACCTGTCTTCAAAATATAACCAGGGCCAGCCACTAGGGGCTTGTCCTACACATTAACTGAAGATTTCTCATTGCTAAACTTTCAAATTTAAGTGCTTGTGGATGTAAGCAATTGAATAATCTATATAGCAGCAATGTTTTGATGACGGAGATGATCCTTTAACTGGATTTCTGCTTGCATCATACAACACCTGATTTGTGTTTCCAGTGGTCACTTGTTCCATGGCAGTCAGCCCCCTTGCTAGGTCCTCCTGAAAATCAGGAGATTACATTCTGTTTCTGGCTCTGTCCAAGTGAACTGTGCTTGTCAAATCACTTCACCTGCTTTGGACTCTAATGTTTAAATAATCAGTATAATCTTTTGTTAGACTAAAAAATTTACAAAGCTTTTTATATTTTTTCATTTCATTTTTGCTTCTGTTCTACAAATGAAAAACCTATGTATCTTGATGCCTATAAAATATTCTGTTTTCTGGAATTTGACCCTAGGTTCTTGCTACCATATTCCATTGCCTTCTAGCATGAATTCTAGATTTGTATAGCTCTACTTTAAACATATTAAAAAAAAGTTACATATTTATCTATGCACTAACTTCTTTCCATAGCTGGAGCTGTCATTCAGGGGTATAGTGCTTGGCTACTATGCAAGAGGTCCTAGATTTAGACCACAGCACCACAAAACAATAAAAATCATAAAGCTTTACTTCCAGTAAATACTGTATTCAGAAGGCCATCTGCTACATGTAGGGTACTATGCTAGCTACTTATAAGCCATGGAATAGAAAAAAATAAATATAATCACAACTCGGAGGCCTTACTGGAAGAGAAAAATATATAAATCAAAATGTGAATATGTGACAAAATATGTGTGAGTGTGTGTGCATATGTGTACAAAAACAATTTTAAACCAGTTGGTGATGATAAGAAAGACATATGAACTTCTAGGATAAAAAAATGACAGTGTTTATAACTAGAAAACATAAGGACAAGGACAAAAAATATGGCTGCAGTTATATGGGTCTAACCAGAAACTTAATATTAGGTACAAAGCTATGTACTGTATTACATTAGCATATGTCACATGGGATTAGTTACTCTCAGAACAATGAATTGTGGGTTTGAAAGAGAATGAATATGTATGTTGTTTATTCCAGGAGATGAATGACATAAATGGAAAACTTTCCATACTGGGTTAGACAAGGTGACCCTGTAATTTTCAACAAGCCCTTATTTCTTCTGCTTTCAGTATGAGAGTGTTCTCCTTCTTAATGCACCCCTTATTTGCATATTATCTTGTTGACTCAAAGCACAGCAAATAACACATGTATCATAATATTGCCTAGTTCCATCTGAACGGGAATCTCCAAATGAGAACATCATAAGGGCAAACAGAGAGATGTCACCTATGAACTAAGAACTGGCCATCACGTGTGCTGTGTTTTGAGGATACTTTCCTGATAATGTTGATATTCTCAGAGATAGCAACAATGACTAGTTCCCTCTATTTGATATATGTATCTTCAGCAACAATGAAAGTTCTTTTTTAAATATTACTTGCACAAAACCTGAAAAGATTGAAATATTGTGTTAAATATATTGATTTATGATACATCTGATGGATAGGCTAGGTAAAGCAGGATAATTCATTTCCATTTAATAAATGTAATAAGCTTCACAATCCCTCTTGCACAACATTCATAGACATTTTGACAATTTTTAGGCTCTAAGGATTAGCTACTTAATATTCTTTATGTACTGAAGCAAAACAGACAAATCTTATCTGAAGTTAGTTTACACCTTTCATTGGAAGCAAAGTTGCCTCCTTATCAGTGTTCACATTTTACTTACAGCAGCTAATTTTCAATGAATGTAGGTAAGTGAAATGGCATCTACTTAGTCATACTGAATCCACTATCTTCTACATTATGACTTCAACAGACAGATCTAAATAAAAACAAAGAGAAAAAATGACAGCAATCCTCAGTTTTCTAATTATTCCTACAGCTCTATATCTAGGCTTTCAGTGGGGGCATTAAATACACTTTACAAATATACACTGGATGAGTATGCAGAGAGAAAACAAGCAGTCCTCTCAGTCCTCCAGTATGTATTAAATCACTCCTGTGTAAGGCAGAAGGTTGTTTTGCATCATTTATTATTAATGAGTAGGGATGATTTACCAGTTTCACGTTTCCTAAATAAGTGAAACTCTGCTCAGCACTTTTAGTGAAAATAGTCTAACAGAGATGATCATCAAAAATAATTAACATCCACAGCAATGGCACTGATCAGTGAAATCAGGTACTTCATGTGCTATGTCATTGCAAAGTACCTGCATTTCAGTACTGCTTTAGACATACTCAGGGTAGGACAAAATTTCAGGGATAGGACATTAGAAATATTGCCATTGAGCTGACAGGTTGAACAGACACATTTAATTTTGTTCCCTCTTACAATCCACTAAATACAGTATAAGGATTTTTTAAAAATCCTAAATTTGAGAAGCAGCAAGATGGCAGATAGATAAGTAGCAAGATAAAGAATCTCTCTGAGAGAAACAGCTCAGAGGTAGAATTTAACAGCATGGAGAAGACCAGACAAAAGGAGGGAGATTCTCCAGATCCAGGAAGAAACTAAGGCAAAAGAAAAAGAAAAAAAGAGAAAGAAAAGAAAATCGTGGACAAAAGGCTGGAGGCAGACACGCTCTCACCTGAGCCAGTCTGACACACAGTCACAGTGTTCTCACCAGAGCCAGTCTCACTTGTGGTAGTTCTGAAGTTGGGGGTTGGAGAGCCTGAGGACCTCAGTGGGAGGATGTGTCAAAATGGAGAATGGAGCCAGCGTGGAGAACTGCATTGGCCCATGATGATTGCTTTCAATTTGGTCCTCTTGTGGGAGGGGGAGACTGGCTGGGCAACATCTTGGAATGGGACAGGATGGCCTTGAACTTGGAACCATAGTGGCTTCAGTTGACCGCTCCTGGCTAGGAGCAGATTGGTAGAAATGGCTTGGACCGGGTCCCTCCCCTAAGCAGGACCCAATACTCAGGGACAAACTTGCCCCTGAAGTTGTCCTGAACGGGTTCCATTTGTGCAGCACACACTAAATTGGTGAAGACCCTGGAAATTGACTGGCTCAGAGTGGAGGGGCTAGCCTGCACTGCCCCTGATCATACCTCAGTGATCAACAGAAAACTTTAGAAGGTAGAAATCCCAAGGCAACATGCTTCAGAGTAACCCTAACAATACAGAAAGAGCCTGAGACCTCCACTATAAGCCTGTCTGGAAAAAAAAAAAAAAAAACATGACAAGAGAAAGAAACAAGAAAAAGTTACCAGCTACCAACCTAAGAATATGGGTCCAAGAGAGATAAACACAGAAGAGATCAAAGGCAGCAAACATACAATACTGGAAACAGCATCAGCTCACATAAAGAAATATCTTCGTGACGTTATAAAAGAACTCAGAGCTGAACTACTAACACAAATAAAGCAAGATATAACAAGATTAGTAAAAGAAATGCTAAGCACCTCTCAAGAAGTCACAGATAGAAGAATAGAGGAGCACAAAAAAAGGAGGGAAACCTTTGATGAAGAATATTAAAAAAATCTAGAACACATGAAACAGATTCAAAGAGATTACCAGGAAATTAAACTCCATTGAAAGCTGGCAAAAATGCTTGGAAGAAATTAAAGATAGACTATCAAAACTTGAAGACAGGTTTACAATGTGTGATCATGAAAGGAAAGATCTCTTAAAAATAATGAGGAAACAGTAAGTAACAACTCAAAGACTAGAAGATGACAAGAGAATCAATAACTGAAGAATAAAAAATGCGAGTGAAGAAGCAGAGAAAAACACAAATGAAATACAAAGGCTATGTGCAGATATAATTAAGGAAAAGTTCCCAAGCATAGGAAAAGGAAATGATATTCAGATAAATGAAGCATACAGAACTCCAGCCAGCTACAACCAAAACAGCTCTACACCCAGGCATACAATAATCAAGATCCCAGAAATTCAACACAAGAACAGAATATTAAATGCTGTCAGAGAAAAGAAACAGATCACCTATAAGGAAAACTCATCAAAATCATGACAGACTTCTCAAAACAAACCATCAAATCAAGAAGAGCTTGGAGCTAAGTATTCCAAGCCCTGAAAGAAAATAACCTCCAACCCAGATTGATGTACCCTGCAAAACTATCTCTCAAAATTAATGGAGAAACAAGATGCTTCCATGACAAAGAGGAGCTGGGAGAGTTTGTTTCCACCAATCCAACCTTACTTAAAACACTGAAGGACATTCTAGAGAGAGACAAAAAAAAAAACCCACCAGGGTTTCAGGAACAGTGGCAGAGAGGCTTCAGTGAACAGAGCAGATAGTGGAATGAAGGGGAAAAGTAGACAACCAATGGCAGAAAAATAGCATAGCAGAGATGAGGCAGAGAAGTTTACCTATAATGTCTTAACATAAATGGCTTTAATACACTAACAAAAAGAAACACAGGCAGAGTAGATCAGGAGATAGGGTCCATCGAGATGCCCTGCATAGGAAATACAATCAACTTGAAAGAGGGTTTATGGACTGAAAGTCATGGAAAACAATGCTCTATGTGACATGGAATCAGAGAGAAATAAGGGTAGGTCATCCAGCAGCTGCGGATACATTGGAAAGACATGACACTTTTGTGCAGTGGAGAAATACTCAGCCATAAGGAAGGAAAACCTTGAGGCTTTTATAGGTAAAGGAATACAACTTACGATCAAGCTCAGGGATTAAAAAGTCTCACAACCACTTAGGTAAATAGGACATTGCCTCCCTAATCTAAAACCTAAAGGAGTTAGTGGGATACAAAATGTACAGTGCATCCTGGGAAAGTGTAAGGGGAGGAATTGTCTAAATAGGGAAGGCAGAGGACACTGGTAATCTTGTATTGTGATTTGAAACACATATTGCTTTCATCACTCTGTTTAGTTTGGTTATATTCTGTTCCAGTCTGTCTACTTGTACCAGACTTGAGGACACAGACAGTTATCCCAGAAATAGCAGGATATACTGCAGTAACTATACTTAATTTCTTATTAACTTAATCTGAAGCCCTGTATTACTTATACTGTCCTATTATGACTGATCTTATTTGAATCTGGTTTGTTAGATTGCTGTCTTGTCTTGACTGATTTTATTTGAGTCTGTTATGTTTGATAGTATCAAGTCTGAGAGTATAGACAACTACGCTGAAGATGACAAGATTCACTAGGATACACATTCTAGTTTGACTACTATTACCTGCTTTTGAAGTCCTATAATGTCTACAATTTTTTTTATATTGTTCTGTTCTGTACTGCTATGTTTAATTTTACTTTGCCTGATGATATAGAAAATTCTATTGAAGATAACAAGAAACATCATAGTAGCCATTGCAGATCACCTTGTATTGTGGTTTTAATCATGTGCTATTTCCATCTTTTTGTTTTGTATGACCCCGTTTGGTGTCCTTTCACATTTGGTTTTCTTCTTTTCAAAATAAAATTTTTTTAAAACCCTAAATTTACTGCGATCAGTGGAAACAGAAGGCAAATAACAGCATTTAGAAGCTAGAAAGCAATGGATGAGTGGTACTAACACAGGATGCTCGAGAATGCCAATGCCCTTGAGGCACTGAGAAAAGCAGAGAAATGGCCCAATTGCTCTTTGGAAACCTGCAAAGATATATGAATATGTAGCACCAGTAACCTTTGATAGGAGGTGAGGGAGGCCAATCAGCAAAAGGACAAGTTAAGAGCCATAACATAAAGCTATTCTTTCTTCCTCTCCACACCAGCAGGTGTGGGTGTCCTCTGTATATCTTAAAATAAAAGAAGTATAAACCTGGACTAGAGAAAGCCTGGCTCAGTTGAGGGCAGAAGAATTCTTGTGGAAGAAAAAGCAATTAAATTATATCTATCTATCTGTCTATCTATTATCTATCTATCTATCTATCTATTATCTATCTTCCTACCTACTTATCTACCTGCCTTCCTACTTAGAATGACTATTGTAATATATACTCTGCCCTTATCTAGCTTCTTCTATTTTGTTCCTATAATTCTTGCATCCTAGGAGTTACAGTCAGGCAAAGTACAGGGACAGTCTTCTCTCAAGTTCTGCCTAGTTTAAGAGGAGACAAAAAACTAAGAGACTTGATAGACATGGCTTCTTATCTGCAATATTTCTGTGTCTTCTCCCTTTGAGTCTGTGTAGGAATACATATATGTTGTGAAATTGGTTGGTATGGTTTCTTTTTAATGTGTTCTTGAGGTTTCTCGGTCTCGACAATAACCAAAAGTCACATTATATGAGAGTGCTGACCAGGAGAAAATTAGGTTTGGTGAATCTGCCAAGTGCATAGAAGTGAAAAAGAAATGTGTGAAATGGAGTATATTTATTGCTTCTGGACTCCAAACAACTTATGGTACCAACAGCGGCTGATGAAAAGTCTAAAGATAGCCAGGAACTCAACCACTGAAACAAGAAAGACAGAAGATTCAAGGGGTTATATCTTCTTTGTGGTCCTTGGGAACTATACATATTGTTTTTCCCCAGGAGCTGCTCGAGTTTGGCTTGTTTAAAGAGCAACATTTAGAAAGGGATAACTTATTTGCATGAATTCAATATGCTTATATGTTTTAACATGGTCAGTAGCTATGAAAGTCTTATTTGGGGTAGCAGCAGGCTACATGTTAAACAACCAAGGTGGAGGTGAAGCTTTTGACAAAGTCAAAGACACTGGCATATAACAAACTTTCTAATAATATATTTCAAGCCTGAAATTGCATGTTGGGCAGCAACTATATTAATCAAGTTAATGACAAGATCCCTGCCCCTTGAGGTTAGGACATTTCATGTGACAAGTTTCTACCAAGGAACTAGGGAGGAGAAGTGACAACCGACATGTTCAGATGAATCTCTTAATTGCTAATTTGTCTTTCAACCTTTTCTCTCTCTGCTCTGGCAATTGTGGAAGTGTTGGTGGGAGAAGGGACATCAGTGGCAATGCAGTGTTCTCAGACTGGCAAGGGACATTACTGACAATATTTCAGGGGCATTTGTTTTTCCATCTTACCTGTCCCATCCTGACTGACATATATGGGGTTCCCAGCAAGCATGGAAGGTCACACTTGTCCATCACTTGCTGAGCTTCCATCACACACTCCAGCATTCCAATCAGATTTCCAATTCCTACTCTTAAAGACCGTCATAACCCAAGAATAAGGGATAACCTCAAAAAAGTCCTATTCACAAGCTGACTAAAAAGTAACTTGTATTTTAAAAGGGCTCTGCAGGAAAGAAAAGTTTAAAAGAATAAAAAGTGTAGAAATAGTTCTATACAGCCTAGGAAGATTGAAACATATGAAAAAGAATAAAAGGTCCATGAAAGAAAAAATGTAGTAACTTAAAGGAGACTCAAGAATTAAGTTTGAGAAGTCTTCTAGAAAATAGAGAATAAAATCATAGAAACTAGAAGAAGAAATCAAAGAACACTTTCAGGAAATCTACTATTCAAGCAATGAAAATTCCGGAATGGTTAGAGAAAGAGTTTAAGAACATTTCTCCCATATAAATAGACAAACATTTATAGATGGAAGGGCTCAGTGAGTGTCCCAAATAGAACTTCCTGTGATTTATATAAACGAATATGATGAGGAAGTATCAGAACTAAGTGTACACTTGAGTTTTATTCATTAACTTGATATATTTCTCCCACTATTTATGTATTTTATGCCATTACATGAGATTAGCTCTAGGGAGTATGGTTCAATTTTAGTGTTGACAACTAACTTTATTGTGATGAGATCAAAAATTTATATTCACTGTGTGCAAGTTGTTTGCTAATTATTAAGGTTTGCTTTGAGTCTTAATATGTGGTCTCCATTGTGAATATCTTATTGTGAGCAGAGAGGGTTGAAAGACAAATTAGCAATTAAGAGATTCATCTGAACAGGTCAGTTGTCGCTTCTCCTCCCTAGTTCCTTGGTTGAAGCTTAATACCCTAGCCTCAAGGGACAGAGATCTTGTCACTAACTTGATTAAAATAGTTGCTGCCCAACATGCAATTTGGGACTTGAAATATATTATTAGAAACTTTGTTATGCTCTATATCTAGTAGGCATTAACTGTGGCAATGCAATATCAATCTATGTATATCCAGCTATTTGCATTTATTAGTTACATCTTGATTTTCACGAAATAAAACTTTGGAAAGTTGTGTGTGGAGAGTAGGCACAACAGGTGGTGTTGTTTTGTTCTTCTAAAAGTAAAACTAATTGAAACATAAACACCAGCATCAAGCAGACGAAAAGTAAAATATCCGCTATTTTACTGTTGAAAGTTGGATTGGAGTTTGTGCTTTAACAATTACAGCCCTCCCCAAAAGAAACGAGAGCCACCTCAATTTACTCCAAGTTGAAGAGCAGCAGGCAAAATGCACTGGGTTTGCAGGCAGACAGATCCAAAAGAGGAAGAGAAACCCCACAGCTCAGCAGGTTCGGTTCTTCCTCAAAAACTAAGCAGGGCGGGAATCTGTTCTCTGCCCAGTGAAGGAGTAGGTGAGGCAGGGGAAGAGGGTGTGAGTGATGGCGGCAGCCTTTCCAGGTCAGTGGAGGGAGGGCCGGGAGCAGTCTCTGCCTTCCCCAGTGATCTGCTTACCAGCTGTCTTTAGCTTCCTTTTTTACTGCTTGGATTTTTTTGTTTTGTTTTGGTTTTGAACAATCACTTCCTAAAGTCATATTAAAATCCCTGAACTGGCAGTGGATGTGTGCGCTTTGAGAATATGCTGAAGGTCATCAGGCCCTGAATTTTATAGCTGTGAGTAGAAGAGTTTCACTCTTGTTATTATGAGATGTCATTCACGACCTTGTATAACTTTATTGTTCATTAACACAGTAACATCATCACATCATCATCATAACACATCATCATAACCACATAACATTGGTTATGTGTCTGGAGTACATTTTATCAAGATTGTTACCCTTTCTATGTCACCGTGTTTTGGTGTCCTGCTAGATTTTATTTTTTAAATCCAAGCCCAGTGTCTATTTCTTAGATAATAAGACTGTATACAAAATATTCAAATATTTAAAAATTTGTAATGAAAGACTTACTGATTGCCATTAATTTTCCTCAAAATACCGCACCTTCAACTTCTAACACACTTATCCCATCATTCTTGCTGCTTCCCGAAACAGTTCTGGCAGCCCTCTTTCCTGAACATCTTTACGAGGTGTGATTAAAAGTACAGCAAATACTGCTGTCAAGTGTCATCCAGTGGAAAGACGGCCTCCTAAAACATTGCAGTGTGTCCTCTTCTACCTCGTTCACCTGATCTGATACTGGGAGACTCTGGCCTCTTCCTCAAAGTCAAAATAACTCTAAAAAGTTAATGACATTTTGACTTGATTCAGGATACTGAGGCAGCCAGGACAGCAAAAATTTAAAGACATTCACAAAAGAAAGCTTCCGGAGCTCCTTTGGAGGCCGTCCAGAAGGATGGGGTATGTGGGTACAAACTGAGGGGCAGTAGTTTAAGAAGTAATGGCAATTTGTCACTGTAATAAACCTTTTAAGACTTTAAACATTCGCCGTACATTTTGGCCATACCTCCCATTTTGATTTAATTCCTTCGGAAATTACTCAGTTGTTCGCATATGGCTTCATCATTTGATTTTGTGCTTTTGATTTACCAAGCTCTTTGTTTTTGTTCTTTCTTTACTTTCATTAGATGTCACAAATGTTCTATTCCTCAGGGGATTAATAATGTATATATTGCATTTTAATTCTTCAAGTGCTTTGCCTTGAATTTTTAACCTTCATTAAAATACAGTTGTCAGGGCAAAAATTAAAATTCAGTATTCTCACTTGCCAAACCACAGAAATACATGGGAATATTTTAACAATTATTTTCAGGTGTTGTAAGTACACATTATTTTTAACCCCATAAATTAATCATCATTATTATTGTTTTTTCAAACAACATTCTTATACATTTCCTTAGATATTTATGAATTATTCTAATCATGATTACAACTTGAATAGCACTCTCATCTGGGACAAGTTTCTTACTTTTTACAAGTATATTCTTTAGCAATTATTTTAGAATTAACTGAAAAGTAGTAAAGTAGTAAAAGTCCAGGGTTTTTTTTTTCTTTTTTGTCTTTTTTTCCTGCCTCAGCCTCCCGTGTGGTGGGATTACAGGCATGAGCCACTATTCCCAGCATCTGGCTCTTTTTTGAAAATATCCTCATTTCATACACATAGTTAACTGTATTTGAGAATTTAATGTTCACATTTATCTTCTTTGGGGTTTAGAATAATTTAATCTATTTATCTAACTTCTGTGATTATTTGTTAAAATCAATACATTCTGTTCTTATAAGGCCAATCTATCTCTGGTAATTTAGTTTATTTATTTTACAGTTTTTTGGGGTACGAGGAATTGAAATCAGGACCTTGCTAGGCTGGCCCTATGCTGCTGAGTTATATCCTCTGTCCTTCTGTGATAACTTTAAAAATTTCCTCCAGTACCATGCGTGTAGATATATTTTTATTATTTTAATTTTCAATATTATTTTAAGTCCAAGCTATCATCAGTATAAATCAGCTTTAGCATACTTTTTTTGTAATTTCATTTATATAACTAGTGGCATATTATCAGTATTTTAATTTTTAAAATACTTTTCAGAAACTTTAATAAAAATTACTTTTTATTGTTCATACATTCTTAGTATTAAGGATCTGTTTATGATTGAGGACAGTAGTATATTTAGTAGATACACTTTTAGTATTTGTTTTTTTGTTTTTGGTTTTGTTTTTGTTTTGGTACCAGGGATTAAACTCATGACCTCTCGCTTGCCAGGCAGGCACTTGTGTAGTATTTGTTTTTAATTATACATTATACAAAAATTGTATGTTAAATTTCTATTTAAAATTATTTGTAGGAGAAATTTCACAATGGTTAAAACCACAATAGAATGACAGTATTATAAAGTGGTTTAAAATAACTTGGTTTGGGGCTGGGGATTCAGCTTAGCGGCATAAGCACCTGCCTGGAAAGCGCGTGGTGGTGAGTTCGATACCTGGTACTGATAAAAAAAAATAATAATAATAATAAAAAATAAGCTGGTTCCTCCACATTCAAATGGGTGAGACTTTTCCTTTTGTTTTCTTTTGTTTTGTTTTGTTTCTTAAAATGTTCAGAGGTCAATGAGGCAAATTTAGGGAAAAGAATAAAATATAGCATCAGGAACTGGCAAAAAATCCAAACTATATTTTCTCTGTGTACAAATCCTATCCTGAAATAAAAATTGAGTTATCAATTATGAAAGAGGTGCCAATAATTTATTTGATGCAATGACAAATACATGACAGTGATCCTTTACACTACTCAGGGTTTCAATAAATCATATTACCCGAATGTAAGCTTTTGTTCACAATCACAATCTCATTGTTTTTTGAAACTCATTCTTCAACTTGTTAACAATTTAGATTTCTTTATTGTCCTTACATAATTTGTCTAAGGAAAAAGGCTGCTGATGGTTAAAAAACTTAAAGAGGAATAAAGAGGAATCGAAAGAACTATAATTAAAACTCCCACTCCTGTCCTGAGAGGACTGGAAGAGGCTGCCATCAGGACAGCCTCTCTGATTAGTCACACTCTCTAGAAATCAAACTGAAATCCACAGAGATGGTATTCTGTGACGCATGTTCATGAGACTGCAAGATTGCCAGGGATCTGGTCTGTTCTTCCATGCACTCACACTGCTTTGGTTATAGCATTACACAGAAACCCCACAGAAAACTGCAAAACAACTCGGCACTTTTTAAGGTACCTCCTGGGCTCGAAGGACCACCTAATTTTGTATCCCTATCAATTTGGATCTTATTGGAGACTCATAACAAATGTATTCAGAAAACACTGTCACTTTCCTCATAATAGATCATTTTTATTGCAGTTGCCAGGTATTTTTATTTGATATAAAAGTGTAAGTTCACATCTAAGTCTAATTCTCTATTTTACATGCTGAGTTTCTGCAACATAATCTGAGACTTTAAAAGAAACCAAATTGGAGAAACATATCTTTATAATTTTTACAATTCTCTATCCAGGATAAAATTCTGCAATTTATGTATTCACTCAGTTATTAGTAAAAGTTTGCTATGTCAGTACAAAAATTAATGAGGAAGTCCCCACAGAAATACAGACACAGATAAGTACAGTTGAAAGAAAGATTTTAAAAGTTCATCTAAATTTACCAAAATACATTTTCTATAAATAAATCTTTATTTATAAATACTAATTTTAATAGATGGAGGCATTCCCTACTAATGGACACTTTTAATGGTTATCATTTTCACCAGCACACACTGCTTAACCTTTTGTGAATGAATATACATGTCTTTTCTTAATTTTTCCAAACAATCATTTCATAAATATCCAATTATTGCTTCTATACAGATATATTGTTTAAACACTTTTGCTAAACTTTTGTATATTTCGTGGAACATCTTTGCCAATATATTTTCTTTCCTTCCCTGCTCTGTCAACTAAGCAAAAGTTAATTGACACTTCATAATGTATAAAATTATATTTGATTGCTTTCTAGTATCTTCTTATTTTTCTTAAAACTGATTTTTCTGTACTTACCATTATTACTTTCACCACTCTTCTATGGAACACATGGTTTTTATATAGGTTATGAGAACTCTTTCTATGTTACATAGTACAATACTTCCTTCACTTCACAATGTGTCCCCTTACTCATGTTATGGTGTCCTGTAATATGCAGAGTTTGTTTTTATGAACCTTTTCTTCAGTAAGTTCTGACTGATAGGCTATAAATTTTTCCATTTCCAAATAAATAAAACTATCAAAGTATGCATTTTGTTTGCTTTTTCATTACTTATACTTAAGCTTTCAGTTCTGTAAACATATTCTTTAGAAAAAATGCTATTAGTTAAAAATCTAGCTTATCTTTCAAATATTGATTTAATTATCTAGGCAACAAGATATTTTGAGTGATTCCTCTCTCTCTCTCACTGAAAATGCTTTCATTTAAAGTTCCTAAAATGCTCTCAACTAAAAGTTCATGGTTAAGGTCATCTAGCAAGATGCAGCCATGCCAGAGTGTATCTGTAAGTTCAACGCTTTGACTTGGAGTAACCAAAAGCATGGCCCTGAAACCAATGAGAACCACATTTAAAGATGACGAACTTGATATTCAACCACAGCCCCAGTGCTTTCACTAACTTACTTCTGCAGCTCCTCCTCAATGTTAGGGTGGGGACGATTCTATCACACTTACTCTATTGTGAGAAAGAATCTTATTATTCCATTAACCATTCAATAATGTTCATTAAAAGTATATTATGAAAAAGGCATGTTTTGAGATGTCATGACTAAAGTAGCTTAAAAATAGATCAACCGTAGAGAAAAATTTGGATTTCATGTTAACATGGAGCTGAATTCAAATAATGTTTTATAGTCTGGTTCCCAATATTTCACTCCACCCCATACTTTCATTACTATGACGATGAAAAAGATATCGAATAATTTTTTTTTCTGAAATCGATAGTTTAGTTTATTCCTGTTTTAGTAAAGTAAAAGTCTGCTTACGCAGTGACAGACACAGGCGACATACCCGCCTCACAGGGAAGAGATCACAGCAAGCGAGGTAAGCTGAGCACTCAGGGCCGGACTGACTCCACCGAGATCCCAGCCCAAAGGCAAGTGGGGGGACGCGGCTCCTAAGCATCGCCGACCTGAGGCTTCCTCTCGCAGAATACACCGAACTGGCCACTTCCAGGCTTTGCAAGAGAATTCCTCTGCTGTGATGAGATTAATTCAGGACCTCCTGCCCTTTTGGAGTCCTCTTCATTCTGGAGTAGGGACTGGTATCATCCATCGCAAAGTCGTACAGCACCTTCACCCAGGAATTAGAGTGGGGCAGGTTGTCGTAGTATTCCACTGCTATTTTCACCAGTGGAAGGTTCTGTCCAGGAACACTGGGGAAGTCCTGATGTTCATTGTGATAACCCACACTGAAGGCCAGCAGATTCAGAGGTCCATAATATGGGCAAGTTCCATGTTCCTTTAAGAACATGCAATGTTCTGCCAGGATCTTGTGGTGCCACGCCTTAAGGGGCTGGTCAGTGTTGACCCACTCCAAGTCCTCCCGCAACACGCAGCTCCCCATGGCACTTCATACCCAATTAGCTGTGGATGAGCCTCCCTTTGGGGTCCCTGTGAGGAGGGGGACGGCAGTGCTGGTGGCAGAGAGCCACGCCCACCCTGCCCCCACTCCTTCTGTGCTACACCCACTCCGCCACCCCTATGTTTATTTTTTTCTTTTTTTTGACTCATATATATAAGTATAAAGAGTCTGTTGACACACATGTATACTAATTATCTAGCACAAATTTTGTAGTGAATCACTTTACAATAATCATAAATTTAAAGAAGTATATATTAAATAGAAAAGTCCTCCAGAAAAGGTGAGAGTGTCACTACAGCAGCCTGTGGTGACTCAGACCAACAGACTGATTTTCACAATGTGTCTTTTTATGCATAGCTCAACTGCTGTAAACTATGTCTTGAAGAATCACCTAATAAAAACTGATTTGTCAAATAAAAAGAAGTAAATTCCAGTGCTCATGTAAATTTTTTTACTAAAAATAAAGAAAATAATCTTTAAGCATAGTCCTTTTTGCCCAGAGAAATTTTGTAGACTGTAGAACACAGGAAATAAAAGTAAAGAAGACTTCAATAAAGATGGTGGATCAGTAAGCAGCAAAATAGGGAGCATGTCTGAGAGAAACAGCTCAGATGCTGGAAAAAAACATTCTGAAGAAGACCAGATGGAGGGAGATGGATCCTCTCGACCCAGGAAGAAACTGAAGGAAAAGAAAACAAAAACAAAATAGTCATGGACAGAAGGCTGTAGCCAGACTCGCTCCTGCTGGAACTGGTCTCATTATGTACAAAACGCCACTGGAATCTGGAGACACACGGTCACAGTGAAGTTGGGAGTTGGCCAGCCTGAGTGACTCAGTGGGAGGAAGTGGTCTTGGAGGGGAGTGGAGGAGTGGTGAGCAGCATTCGGCTCAGAGATCTGTATTGGCTCACGGTTAGTGCATGGAAATGAGTCCTCCCGCAGCAGTGGGCAAGGGGCCAGGCACCATTTTGGAGTTAAGCAGAATAAACTCGGAACCAGAACTGCAGCAGCTTCAGTCAGCCACTCCTAGAACAGAGCAGATTGCTGAGAATTGCTTGGACTGTGTCCCACCTTTGTGCATATTCCAATAGCAAAGGATGAGTTCTCCCTGAAAATATTCCTAACTGGCCCCATCCACATGGCACACATTAATGTGGTGAAGACTCCCAGATGAGCTCAGAAGAGAGGGTACAGTCTGCCCCACCCCTGCTTGTACTTCAGTGGTCATTAACAAACTGGGGAGGGCAGCAATCCCTAGCCAGCATGCTTCAGAGTAATTTTCACCAATACAGAAATTGCCAGGGACCCTCATTGTCCACTCTTCTGGAGGAAACCAGAAACATGACAAGAAAAAGCAATAAAAGGAAATCTTCGGCCCCCAACACAAACACTACTGGCAAGGGGAGGCAAACACAGAAGAGATCGGGGGTTTCACACTTGTGATGTCTGAAAAAGCAGCATCTGACATAAAGAATTAGCTTCATGACATTATAAAAAAACTAAAAGCAGAAATTCTAATACAAGTAAAGGAAGATATAAGAAAAATGATAAAAGAAATGCTAAGTACCTCTCAAGAAGACACAGATGGAAGAATGGCATAGAAAAGGGAGAGACACCGCCAATGAAGAATATAGAAAATCCAGAGCACATGAAACATATTCAAAGAGACTACTTGGAGATTAAAAACACCATTGAAAACTGGCAAAACTGCTTGAAAGAAACCAAAGATAGACTATCAAACCTTGAAGATAGGTTTGCAATGTGTGATCATGAAAGGAAAGAACTCTTAAAAATAACAAGGAACCAGGGAGTAACAATACAAAGGCTAGAAGATGACAAGAGAATCTATAACTTAAGAATAATATACATGAATGAAGAAGAAGGGGTAAACACAAATGAAATACAAAGGCTATTTACAGAAATAATTAAAGAAAACTTCCCAAGCATAGGAAAAGGAAATGTTATCGAGATACATGAGGGATACAGAACTCCAGCCAGCTATAACCAAAATAGAACTTACACCTAGACATATAATAATCAAGATCCCAGAAATTCAACACAAGAACAGAATATTAAACACTGTCAGAGAAAAGAAACGGATCAACTTTAAAGGAACACCCATCAGAATCATGACAGCCTTCTCGACACAAACCATCAAATCAAAAAGTGCTTGGAACAAAGTATTCCAAGCCCTAAAAGAAAATAACCTTCAACCCAGACTGATGTAGCCTGCAAAACTATCTCTCAAAGTTAATGGAGAAACAAGATGCTTCCATGACAAAAAAGAACTGAAGGAGTTCATGACCACCAATCCAACCCTACAGAAAATATTGAAGGACATTCTAGAAAGAAAGAGAGAAAAAAAAAGACCATGGTTTGAAGAACAGCAACAGAGGAGGCTCACTGAATGGGGCAGACAGTGGAGTGAAGGGGAAAAGTAGACAACCAATGGCAGAAAAATAGCATGGCAGAGATGAGGCAGAGAAGATTGGCCATAATTGCTAACATGGATGGCCCCAATACACTAATAAAAAGAAACACAGACAGAGTAGATCAGGAGATAGGGTCCATCAAGATGCTTTATATAAGAATATATTGGGGGCCGGGGACTTAGCTCAGTGGCTTAAGCGCCTGCCTGGCAAGCGCAAGGTCATGAGTTCGATCCCCAGTACAAGGGAAAAAAAAATTATATATATATATATATATATATATATATATATATATATAACCTGAAAGAAGATTTATGGACTGAAAGTCAAATATGAGAAAATAATGCTGTATCAGACAGGGAACCAGAAAAAAGTGGGGATAGCTCATGCAGCAGCTGCAGATACATTGCAAAGACATGATACTTTTGCACAGTGGAGAACTACTCAGCTATAAGGAAGGAAAACCTTGAGGCTCTTGTAGGTAAATGGGTACAGCTTGACACCAAGCTCAGGGGTAAAAAGGTTCAGAACCACTTAGGTAAATAGTAGGTTGCCTTCCTAATCTAAAACCTAAAGGAGTTAGTGGGATACAAAATGTACAATGCACCCTGGGAAGGTGAAAGGGGAGGAATTGTCTACCTAAGAGAGGCAGAGAACACTGGCAATCTTGTGTCATGATTTGAAACCCATATTGCTTTCATCGCTCTGTTTAGTTTGGTTATATTATGTTCAAATTTGTCTACTTGTACTGGATTTGAGGGCATAGACAGCTATTCCAAAGATAGCAGGACATACTATGGTAACGATTTTTTATTTCCTATTAACTTAATTTGAAGCCCTGTACTGCTTTCACTGTCTTGTTTTGACTGATTTTATTTGAATCTGTCTTGTTCAATCACCATCTTGTCTTGACTGATTTTTTTCAAATCTGTTATGTTTGATAGCATCAAGTCTGAGAGTATAGTCAACTACTCTGAAGACAATAAGATTTACTATCATAGCCATTCTGGCTTGACTATTACACTCTTTTGAAGTCCTATAAAGTATCCAGTGTTTTGTTTTTATTGATGTTGTTCTGTACTGCTATGTGCAATTTTATTGTACCTGATGATATGGGCAATTCTGTTGAAGATAACAAGAGATATCACGGTAACTGTTGTAGATCACCTTGTATTGTGGTTTTAAATTATGTACTATGTCCATCCTTTTGTTTTGTATGACCCCATTTTGGTTTTTTTTTCTCATTTGGTTTTATTCTTTTCAAAATAAAAATTGAAAAATTTGAAAAATAAAATAAAATAGGGAAAACTATCAACACCCCCTGCCTCCTGGAAACAGCCAATACACACAGAACAAAGAGAATTTGGAACCCTCTGGGATTCATCCTTCTCACTTGCCCACTTGTTCTCTGTCCCTCAATAATTTTGGCTTCTCACTTAATACACAGAATTGGCACATAGTCAGTCACCCCAAATGTCAAGGAAGAAGAGAAAAAGATCTAATGCACTTCATGAATGACATGCATCACCTTTTTTCCTCAATTTAAATCTTGGTATTTTCATGTCCAGCAAAGTGCTTTGCTTGATGTCAGTGCAACAGGTGATCAGAGCACATGCTGGTCTACAATTCTGGGTACACTGTCTGCCCCCCTGGCCAACACTACAATGTTTCCCAGTGTCTCTGTTCATCTACACAAACAGGCATAATAATAGCACCTACTGTATGAGATTTTCTTACAGTTAAATGATTTAGTATGAATGAAATACTCAGGACAGTACTTGGTGCCATATCAAGTACTCTGGAGCCACTGTTAAGTGAATGAACACTTCCCTGCTTCGGGAGCCAAGGCCTCCCTACCCAAGGTACCTTCTTTGTCCATAATTCATAGAACCAGCCATCCAGCATGCACCTGACTTTTAACATTACACTGAGTTAGCCAGGCAGTGGTGACACACACTTGTAATCCCAGCACTTGAGAGGCAAAGGCAGAGGGAATCTGTGAGTTCGGGGCCAGCCTGGGCTACGAAGTAAGCAGCTGAAGGCTAGCCTGAACTGCCCAGTGAGATGCTATCTCAGAAAGACAAAAAAACAAAAACCAAAAAAAAGAAATTACACTGATTTTCATAGCTAATTGTCTATTTTTCTCCCACTGGACGGTAAGCCACCAAGGGCAGAAATATAAACTTACTGTTGCCTTTATGTGTTGTTATCATACATATAAGACGGATCAAAAATTTTATTTTATTTTTTGTTTTATTTAATCAATTCAAGCATTCAATTCCCAAACTAATTTTTCTGAGTCTTTAGTATCTTACAAACTTATATAATAAATTTCTTTAAGAAAACAATCACTTGGGTTAGGGTTAGGGTTAGGGTTAGTGTTAGGGTTAGGGTTAGGGTTAGGGTTAGGGTTAGGGTTAGGGTTAGGGTTAGGGTTAGGGTTAGGGTTAAAAAAAAAATCACTATCAAAGAACAAAGGCCCTGGCCTTTTCAGTATGCTAACATTTCTTAACAGATATCAAGGCAAGGCTATGACTTGATCCATGACTGCAGGCATAATTGTCACATTCTTAATGGGATCTTGAATTCTTTCTAACACTCAAGGGTTCTAATCCTTAGGATCATTGAATTTACTATTAGTGTCACTATCCCAGATGTTAAAATAGCATCTGATCAAAAGCAGTATAGCTCTCTGGCCTTGTCTGTCTTGTAGAGATTAGATCTTCAAGTACATATAGCTCCCTGGTTTTGTTTTGCTTGAAGGCTTGGGCTCACCATAGTTTCCCTTGATTCTAAAATGATGTCTAACTCATGAATGAATGAATGAATGAATGAAATACTAGTTTAGAAAGTTATTAGAAAATGTTATACATGAATCCAATCTAGATACCAATTCACCATGGTTAGAAAAGTAAATCCTTTAAATCTCAAATTTATGTAGTTATGGAAAGAAGTTTTAGTTTTTAATTGCCTAGAGTCCTCATAGCTCCTTGTTAAGCTCTGGCTTAACAAAAGGTATAAAACCTTGACTAAAATATTCACACTGCACTCCAGTCCCTATAAAAAAAAAAGGAATCACTAGTTTATCTATCCTGCCTAATGACACAGAAGGGCAAACAAGTACCCAAACAATGAATAATAATGCAAGAGTTCAGGCTGTAAAATCAATGTCAGATCAGTAGAGCTTTGCTTTGTTTTATTGCTCTTATCCTTGATTGCAGTAGAGCTTACCTTGTGAATTATATATATATGTATTGACACAATTACATAAATATTGATTTTTCCTTATATGAAGTTTTTTTCCTTATATGAAGTTTTTTTCTAGTTTGACAGTAATTATGTTGTCAATATTTGTGTCTGTGGTAACCCTGAATTTAAATCTGTTAGTTGTAACAGACAGCAGCATGCCAAGAGTTAATTCACAGTCACGTGGCCTCCGACTATTGGTGACACTCGTTAATAGGTGATAAATCAGCAATTCCCTAAGTATATTATACTATCACAAACTGCTTTAAGAAAACAATCATTCATCACAAATAATTTAGGGCCTGATCTCTTCTTCAGTTTGTCAGTTTTTACAACACAGACAAATATAATAAGAATCTGACTTGTTCTGCATTTTGATGGCTTTTTCTCCTTTTTTTAATCAAGCACTTTATCCCTAACCTCACGCTCCATTGACTTATTGACAAATTCTTTGTTCTATTCACAGATGTCTAAAACCCCATCCCTAAAGTTACTTGTGTGTATAAAGGATGTAATTCATTCTTTTTGCTATTTTTCTATGATTTATTTCCAGTGAAGACCCTATACCTGATCTAACCTATATTTGAAATCCAAACCAGTTGATCTCATAATAGTGGAGTATAGAATGGTGATTGCTGGGTGCTAGGGGTTCAGAGTTACGGTGAGATGCTGGATAAAGGCTATAGAGTTTGAGATAGATAGAAAGAGTAAGTTTTTGAGACTGTTACACAGAATATTAACTACAACAGATAAAAACGCACTGCATATTTCAAAATTGCTAAGAAAGTAAATTTCGAATATTCTCCTTACAAAAAAGAAATGCATAGTAATTATCTATAGCTAATCATTTCTGATTATATTACAAATCACAACATCATTTGGTACCCCTAAATATATATAATTATAATTTGTTAATGAAAAATAAAAATAAATTTTAAAAAGATCTTATACCTATTTCATTCTAATAGAATAAGGTCTGTGGAAACTATTCTCTCAGAAAATCTTATTCAGTTATTTCTTCTTATCCAGTTTGATTTTCATGGAAAATTCCATGAAAATCAAACTGGATAAGAAGAAATAACTGAATAAGATTTTCTGGAGCTCTAGGGTAACCATTAATACCATACCTCCAGATATCTCAATTAATTACTTTTTAACTTCATTATCAATCAGTACCATTAGAGAACTGTCCCAAAAGTTAAAGAACCAGGAGAACTGTTTAATTTGTTCTCACAGTATTTCTGAACACTTCCCACACAAGGGCCTATATACTCTGCAATGTAAAACAGGCAGGATTGCCTAAGTCACACTAATCATTTAGTAAAGTTACCAAAAAACAAAAAAACAAAAATGGTGTCTTGACTCTGGGTCTGAGACCCTTTCCCTACCACAAGGTGAAGTGGTCACACATTAGCTGTGCCTTTTTATTTGCCTCTGCAGGGATGACAGAGGACCTGAACCTCAGCGATGTGAAACACATCCAACAGCCTGAAGGTGGCAGCGTCCTGGACCCAGCAGGGGCTAGCTGTGCGGCAGGGACTGACCCGGTGACACTCAGCCTGCTGGGAATGCTGCTGGCCCTCCTCCTGCTCCTGATGGAACTCTTCTGTCCTGAAATAGCATACTGGAGGCTTGCTTTCTCTCTTCTCTTCCTATGCCTGGAAAACAAAAGATCTTTTTGAATATAGTAATTATATTTATGAAAAAGTATGTCACGCTAACTTCTCAGAAGAAACCATGTTGGAAGATCCACAAAGTATTTAAAAATCAACACAAAAAATAGACTGCTTTAAAATAATAACTTCTTTCAGTCTAACTTAAACCTTCTTAAATTCTAACATATTAAATCTAAAATTATGAAAACCTCACCGGTGAATTTAAATAAGAAAGATTTAATATATCTGTAATTTTATTCTTCTCGGTTCCAAACCCTTTTCTTTATAAAACTGAAAATGTTTTCATTTGAAGATATATTTGCCAGACAATGGAAGCAATGCAGAGAATCTCCTAAAGTACTAGAAATAGAATTACATTAAGTCAATATAAATACACAATAGCAAGTATTATGCATGCAGTTTCAAGAGATTCTTCCATTTTTGCGAGCTGAAGAGAAAAATTAATAAAAGTCTATTATAAGTCATAAAGTAGATTACTAAAGAGACTTCACATAATTTCACTGAAGAAGCTTGATAATTTTTATCCAGTGTAACACAGTCAATGGCAAATCTTAAAGCCGAATATTTCATAGGAGCTGGGTTATATTTCATTATATGCAAAATACATCTTTGGTGTTGTGAGTCTGTCTACTTCCTCTCTCTACCCAAGGAATGTAGCTGTGATGCCAAGCACAAACATGCTCTGGGGTACCTCCAATAAAGCTATTAATTATTTAATGGAAAAATGTAAAAAGAACATTGTTTTCTTCCGGCAAAACGGATATAGTCACTCATTTTCAAAACATCATTTGTTGCTTCTTTTAAAAGTTTGATGGTGAACAGATTGCCTACCTATGCACTTCTAAGTGTGTGGTGAACATTCAAGCACACAACACAGAACGTGTGGAATGGGGATGCTTTTGCTCTTTTTCTCTATGCACCTTAGCAGAGATATGAATCCAGAGTCCCTAATTTCCCAGTTGGGATGAGGTGTCTCACCAGGTACGGATAGGATACATCTAAAGCTGTACTTGAGGAGGAAGAGATAAGTCAGTTTTTATTAAGAAGTATCACATCCAGTCAGTAACAAGAAAATATAATTAACACAAAGTCACAGAATAGAAAACTGAAATGCTGAGGTTCTGAAGTAAAGCAATCAAAAGGACTTGAAATGACCTCTGACAGAGACCTGAAGAATACTTATTCAAAAGCAAACAATACTAAGGAAAAGTCAGTTTCTCCAAATCAAGAAACACTGTGTGATCCAAGCTCATCTCTCATTCTGCACACTGAGAGTTATTCCCCATCCTGCTCAGTGTGTAATTCATTTGTATTCATCTTGTTACTACACAAATTGCAAGGGTAATCCCATTTTTACAAGTTTTACTTCACTCTCAGTTCCTTATTTAAATAATTCTTGGGGAAAAGCAATACTGACTCACAGCTCTGCTACAGGATTGGCCTGCTATGACAAAATTTCTGGCCCCCAATTTAGTAGAATTTAACTTCAAAAGCAAACAAATTGAAGAATATACTGTAGCAGTCTAAGATGTATCTGGATAAAATTATTGATCCAAATATTCAGAAATACCAAGCAATGGATAAAAGCAGAATAACAATAAAATCGATAGAACCAGTAAATGTTCTTTATTGTCTAAGTTTTACATGCTCCAATGGATGTCGTCTCCTCCCAGCTGTGCACTTTGGAAATGATAGACATGTCGGAAAATTGCCACCAGTGCTCAAAGCTTTGGGAGGTTTCCAGAATTTCTTTAAAAGCCTGAGGCACAATTTTTAATATTCTCAATGAAGGCATACATCCTTTAGTACCTTATCCTATGACACTTTATATTTATATAGCTTTTTATGATTTACAAAGATCTTTGAAATAAGAAAGTATTTCATTTGACATTCCTCGCCCTTAAAAGATGAGCTTGATTTTTAGTCAAATAAAAACAATGACACTGATATTTTTGAAATATGGCTCCAAATTTATAGTTGGGATTTTCTGTAAGCAATGCCTAAGAAGGTTGTGAGCCATACTAAAATTGTTATAACGTGCATTTGCTTTCCTTGGTGACTTAATAGATGAAGCTTCCATAAGTGAATACATTTAAAGATATCACTAATATCTGCATAATCCTACTCTATAATGGAGTAATTTAAGCAAAGTCAATTTTTGAATGTTAAGTAATGTAAAAACTTAATTTAGGGGCTTGAGTTGTGGTTCAATAGTTGAGCATATACTCAGCATGCATGAGGCCCCATGCTAAAAATCCAAGAACAAAAAACAAAATAAAGCACTTAACCCAGTGTTTTGTACAGTTGAGGAACATTTACTTATACACACGGTGACAAACACACTTATTCATGGCCTCATTTAAGTCTCCCAATAACATTATCAATTTCATTTTACCAGTGAGGGGACTGATGCTTAGAAATACTGTCTGACGTCCTACACTTAATCATAGTAGAAACAGATTGCTGAGGATAAAGCTTGAAAGTAAACTATTTGTATTTTTAATTGAAATGAGATATCCCATTTATAGAACAGCAGAGAAGAACCAGAGGTTAGCATAAAAATCAAGTTTCAAGGATAGGAGTACAATTAAATACAATTAAGTATATAACTTTAAGTACATTGTTGTTAAAAATTAAGTTGTGAAAAACATAATAAAAAAGAAAAATGTAAATATGTACTGTTGTTTCAGTAAGAGTTACTTCTTTCCCATAGATTCAAATTTCATGCAAACAAATCAACTACTAAAAATGATACAGAAAACACAGCTTTTATAACTTTCATGGAATGATGATGTTACTTTTGGTTTTATGTATGGTGGGTATAAAATAACACAGGCCCCTGTAACACAGGATGGCATTTTTTTAAAAAAAGCAAACAGAAGGGAGAAAAAAAAAAAGATGCGGCAGAGTATTAAAATCCTAGTTTTGTCTTTTTATCCGTTATTTATTTAGGAGCATCTTATGAATGAAAAAATTTCTGTAGTGATTTCTTTTCTCATTAAAGGTTAGAAGTTAGCAAGCTGTTTTTCTAAACACTCATATTTTCTGAGTGGGTAAAATTGATGCTTTGAAAAGGACTCAGTTTATTGTTAATGGTTTTCAATCACTTAATATTTTGTCTCTATCACTCTAATCTCTCAAGTACAATAAAAAATACATCTTTTCTTTAGTGAAAGAACTCAGCTTAGACTTCTTTCTCCCTTTTGAAAATTCATTGAGCAAGCTATGAAGTCAGTATTTCTTTAGGTTGCCAATTTTGGAATCATACAATTACAATGGTTGAATGAAAATTCAATAATAATAATGATTATTGATGTTATGTATGACTTTGGACATATCAAGTTTTCCTTTAAATGAAGACTGTTGTATATAATTCATTTCCGATTAAAATACAGAGGAAAAATATTTCTCAGATTCAAAGTCTGATTTCTTTGCTATGCTAACCTTACACACTGAATTGATGTTATATTATTATTTTATAAATGGAATACTAATCAAATACAGCTCTTAAAGTCTTTCTACTACTTCAATTCACATTAAAAATGGAATAATTTCATCACATCATAATTATTATACATATTACCAAAAACAACAACTTATTTGGAAGAAGGAGGTGTCAGGATGAATGATACTGTACAAATTTCCAAATATCTGATTCAACTTTTTTTAACCTTCCCATACTTGTCAATTGTTACCTTGAAATCCTCTTCACCAAAAAGTGTATCAAAAGGTCACACACCCTACCTTTCTCATAAAGTTCACTACATTAAAGGGCAGAGTGAAAAAGAAAGGAACATAGAGACTTAGAACATCCAAGAATCAAAAGGAAGACAATATATAAAGGATCAGAACTAGTTTGGAAAGAGGAGAAATGGGATGGACTCACAGAAATGTCTCCAGTACTTTGGTAAGCAAATTCCGATTTCTATGAGGTTTTATTTATTTGTTTGTTTGTTTATTTATTTATTTATTTATATTTTAAAGAGGGTAAAATTAAACACAACAAAACAGAACACAAGAAAGCAATGTAAGAGATATAAATTTCCAAGAAGACAATCAGAGATCTGCACTATCATATTGTCTCTTGTTTTCTTCCAAATAGTTGTCCATATCTTCACATACAGAGAATTCACACAAAACAACATAGTATAGAACTGATCTGAGTTTTGAATGCCCACCCTTGAAAAATATGGACTGAAAGGCATGAAAGATCTTAGAAGAAAATGGAATTTTGCCAAAGCTATGAGCAGAAGAACGGGTAAAAATACCAGGGCAAAGACAAACTACTGTGACTAATACAATGATTTCACATGAGACCCCAACTACATACTATGGCTAAGGCATTCCAGAATGCAAATAGAAAAGCCCGAGTGACCTCCCTGACCTCACATTCCCACTGGTCTCTCTGCTCCCCACACCCATGCACAGGTCTCCCACAGATTTTCTTGCTATTGTTTCAATTCCTTTTTCTGTTTTCTTATCTACACAGATTGAGCTAACTGCATCTAACACAGATTTAGTCAGAGGACTGGATAACGCACCACCTGTTAGGCACCCACCTGGCCCATGACGAGCTTTAATGATCCATGTCTGCTACTTTCCCGTGGAGCCTTCTGTTACGATGCACGTGTTCCCAGGATGGGAACCATGATACTTACTTACGGCTTCTTCCTGTTAATAAGCTTTGTCTGAGAAAATAGGGCATAAAGAAGGAGGGTTGAAGATGCATAAGGAAGGTTACATTAGGAAAAGAGACAAAGGAAAGGGTTACTGGGCTGAGGAGTAGACAGGGAACACCAATACCTGCCTGCTTCATGTTCCATCAATTCCTTAGCCTTATCCTAGCTACAACACTGATTCACTGAAGTTTCATTTTAAAGTAATGAGAGGAAGCAGTCTTCCCTCCACTGAGTATAAAAGGATGTTAGCTCAGACAGTTTAATGTGAATTGGTCTCTGCCAAAACAGATGGCAGCTTCGCCCTGCACCTCCACTTGAAGATGCTGACCAGCACATTTGGACAGCCCTGCTGGGGAACTGCACCAGGGAGCAGGGCACAGCTCCAGGGAGGCAGGTTCTAATCCAGGAGCAGGCAGTACTCAGCTTCACCCAATGTGAGCATCACACGCGATTGCTACGCGAACGCCCTGAAGTTCACATTGCTAATAACAGATGGCCAAGCAAGCATTCTAAGCAGGTCAGACTTCAGAGTCTTTCTTTCGGCTGCACTGCTCAGCATCCCCTGGGGTCAGCACAACCTTAATTGGTCAGTTGTTTAAGTTAGGCTACTAGTGGCATGCCTGAATATCTGTCTTTCTTATTTGTTTTCACCCTTTCCTCTCTTTTTTATCCTTATCTAGTCTCTCAAGTACGTGTCTTTTCATCTGTCTGCCTTTCCTCTGTAATTTAGCTCTGGTAATAAAGTTTAGCATCCTGAAGAGACTCCATATGCCTGATGCCCTAGTACAGCCATCTGATGGGGCAGTTGGCACATCCTTGATTGTCAAACATCCAAATGGGAGGAGAAAGCAGAACAACCAGTTTCAAAGGTGTTAATGCTAATTTGCTGTATGACCTTCAGAAAGTCTTATCACTCAAAATTTCAGTTCCTCATCTGTCAAATTCATTTTAAAAGTACAGGTTTTTCAAGCTTAAGACAGAAGACATTACTAATGTAATGAGGAAGAACATTTGTTTTCTTGATGTCTTATAATTGACTGTTTCTAAATATATAAAAAGCACTTTAAAAATACACGAAATATGATTTTAGCTAAAGCTCTATGTGTAAGTTTAAATTCAAATTTATCACACATAGGATTGCAGATTTTTGTGTAAAATTAGTTAGCTATTTTGATGAGTAAAAGGAAGAAAGATGGAGCAACTGTTCTTCAAGTTTTATTAGTGGATATGATGATAAATCTGAGCAAAGAACTCTATCTGTCATTACAGAGTACCTATCTGTTTCTAGCTAACCATTAGAAATTACATATGAGATTTTTATCAATTTAGCTCTGATGTCTCATAATGCTGAAACCAAATACTTAGAATGACACCTTTGGAAAACCCAAAGAAAAATAAAAGGGTGTGGAAGTGAGAGATGAATTTAGTGTGACAGTATTTTCCCTCTGCACAAATTTTCCAGGGGACTCTTTTAAGCAGGCACTAGCAAACTTGGTGCCGCCGATGATATATCACTGAGCAAGCCAACAGAGCATGGAGCATGTTTGCTGGCCTCTGTAGTGCAGGGGCTAATTCAGAAAATGAAGAAAGACCAGGAGTGCAGCAGTTAAGGCAAATGCTCGACAGAAGTGGTGGTGAACCTACGCCGTGCGTGCTGCAGCAGGCTGTTTGTGTCATTGAAAGCTCTCATCTAAATGGTTTGCCACCACTGATTTGTCTCCTGCAACCAGGAAGCAGAACCAAACTTGGAACTGCAGATTATTATGCAAAGGGATAGTGTATAAATGCAAGTGTTCATAATTTTAGTGTTTGATTTTCCTTATTTATAAAAGAAATTTCAAGACAATAAGAATTTCTTCACAGTTTAAAGGCAATCAATTTATGTTGAATAATTTTATTTTCTTTCTACTTCAGTTCTATGACTATGTAGTATAGGAATGATTAAATGTAAATGCACAAACACACATATGTATCTATATCTATTTATAAAATATATTCATACATTTATTGTTGTTACCCTGTGTCTATGATTATGTTTATATTTGCATAGACTTGTTTTTACATCAGTTATTCCTGTTAGCTAAATATTAGGAAGTTGATAAACTGTCCTTTTGTTCAAATGGCCGCTTGTTATTGTTCCATATCGACTTTTATTTTTAACTCCAAAATGGATCAGAATTAAACAAAGTTCTTACTTTACCCAAGAAAATGTAACTACTGCAGCAGTAAGAAGTAATATATAATCTATTATAAAAATCCTCACTGACAGGTGTAGAGACAATTTCTGTTCTTTTTAAGATACATTTATGGGGAGATTCTGCAATGCAAAATAAATAGTAAGTCCATGATTTTTATTATAAGATACATAAAAGTGTGACATTTAATTACCTACTCACTTTTCAGGTTGCTAAATGACTAGAGGTAAGTTGGGTAACAAAAAAACAAAACTTTAAAGGAATTAAAAATTATCATTATGATCAATAATCTTGCTTCGCAACTTGACTGGATTGAGAAAAGCACAAGAAATTAATAAAGCACATTTCTGGGCATGTTTTGAGAGTGTTTCCAGAGACAATATGCATACAGGACAATAAACTAATGCTGAATACCATCCCCCAAATGTCCGTGGCAGCTTCCAATACGGTGAAGACCCAGATAGAATGAAAGAGAAAGAAGTCCACTAGTTTCACTCACTGTTGCAGTCTGTGTTTGCAAGGAAAACAATTTAATACAGGACACACAATTTATAGTATTATTTTATAATAGTCACTCAAAGAGTCAAATACAAAAAATGTACAGGAAAGCTGCCCACACACTAAAGACACAAAGAATCCACCTGAGGGCATGGATCCCATAGCAGCTTTCTGCATGAGTCCAGCTCAAAATCTGGAGCCCATGACAATGCTCCCCATGAGTCCTACTGGACGTGTAGAGCCTATAACAGTGTCTCATGCAAGTTTGTTTCACAGAATTATGCTGGGAAGGCCCAGAGGTAGGTGATGGAAGCTAGAAACTCTTCACCAGTGGGATGAAGGATCTGCGTCAGTATGCTGAGGGATCTACACTGGAACCAGGAAGTGACACTCAAAGTTAGGGCCAGAGCTCTCCCAAAAAAACACTTCTATCCTCAGCAACAAGGAGGTCCTGAGCTCCTCCAACAATGAGAACAGGCCAGTTCATACCAGGAAGCCAGGAAGCCTGGTTCAAGCTATTCCTGGAGATTGAACAGCACACCATCTTCCCCTCTGGAGCCAGAAAGTGATACTAAGTAAGAACCAGAGACCCCCCAAAGTGAACCACAGCCATTATCAGTGACAAGGTCCCGAGCTCCTCTCACACTGAGATCAGCCAAGTTCTTATCAGGAAAGAAGCTCGACAAGCTCCTCCAGGAGAACCAAGGGCAAAAGGAGATCCAATAACACCTCTTCTTCCTCTCCAGTTCTCCTTTTTATGTTGGCATCAGTCCTTCGGAGGACCATCCACACAGCACCACACTGAGTCAGGTTAGCTAGGTGTTACAAGTTGACCACCAGCTTCAGTCCACCGTGCCCACTTTCCCTGTCCCCTACTTGACCACCACGAGGTCAGCATTTTGCCTGTCATACAGCCTCCACCATGCTATTCTCCTCACTACAGACGCAGAAGTGATGCGGCCAATGGACCACGGCCTGGAATCTCTGAAACCAAGGGCCAAAACAAACCTTCTTCTCTTTAAGTCATTATTATTAGGTATTTTGTCACAGGAATGGAAGACTAACAAAATCCTCATTTTTCAGCAAGTCATCATCTTTTCTCTCCTTTTACTGATGCTCACTTTTTGGTTGGTGGAAGTCTTTATTGTCTAGATCTTGATGGCTACCCAGGAGTGTAGGTATGAAAAAAAAACCTCAAACTTGGAAATAAGACTAGTCCGGGGCTTGAAAACCAGGTTTCAGATCAACTAATGCTGTTACCATGGGGAAAAAAAAAAACATTGTCTCTAAACTATCTAGAAAATAAAAGTGATCACAACCCCTGAAAGTGGGCAGATTTAGTTAACCACTGTGTGCATCTATCATGACTGGCATATTGTGTTGTCACACAAATATTAGTTGACATTCTGTAAGCTTTTTTTTTTGTCAGTACCAGGGGATTGAACTCACGACCACACCCTTGCAAGGCAGGCCCTTATGCCGCTGAGCTAAATCCCCAGCCTCAGCATTTTTTCATAGATACAGCTTTTCAAATAAAGATGCAAGTGACTCGTAAGATGAACTATCATTTGATTTTAAAACAATAACAAACTTAATACTCAAATATTTCTATATTTTTCAGAAAAGAAAGCTAAAGTCCAGAAAGGGTATGTAAATTATTCAAGGTGAAGTGAAATCAATAGATTATTTTTATACTTATTATAATTGAAATTTCTCTGTTTAAAAATATTACTATTTAATTGTGCTGTAGCATCTTCTAATTATTTCAAAATAATGAGAAAATATGAATATTTGAAAACTTTCTAAAGTATAAAGGAAAATTCTTTCACTGTATTGTGAAATATAAGGACAAGTCAGGTAGAACTTAAATATGTGGTCTTCAATTCTTAGAATTATTTTCCGTTAAAATCCCCTGAATATGTTATCTATCTGTCTTATTGGTCCTAAGAAGCATTCTCTTATACTTCTTTTTAGTTAGGTTTTGTTAACAGAGTGGATTGTCTCTACATCACAGGAAACCTTGGCAAGTAAAAGATTAATTTCACCATAGGATAATAGAGAAAATAATTGAATAGGCAGCAGACTCAGAGATTGACAATGATAAAACTGAGCAATTTACATATCTTTTGTCCTCCTAGATTCATGTAAAATACGGTGACCTTTGTAAAACTATTGTTTATTTATTTTAAGCAATCTTCTCTGATACAAAATAATTTCCATTGGAAGATATAAAGACAGGAAATGAGAATAAAAAAAAACAAAAATCGTTCCAATTTCTAACCTTTTGTTACTTCTTAAAAATCATGTCTATCTTTAAAAGTGCAGGTACATAAAATATATACGATATTTATTTATGTATGTATATGAATATGCATATGTAGAGAGGTATATATAAAGGAATATGGTGGTATAGTGTTATATATTTATCAATGTATTTGAATACATGATCATTCCCCCATTTACTATTTAAAGCACCTGTATTGCTTAGCAATATACCATGACTATTTTCCTGATCAATAAATATAACTCTAAAAATAATTGTAATTAACTGAGTATCCTTCATATGAATATCATATAGTCAAACCTTTATTGACATACATTATTCCAAATATGTGATAATCAATCTTTCAAAGAAAAAATTTATTTTGAATTTTGAAGGTAGTGAAATACAATAGAATGTAGCCAATTGAGACAGTGCAGTGAAACTGGTACAGAACATCATAGCAGTTTACCAGGATAACGATAATAGGTGCCATAGTATATCTGGTTATCTTCATAATAGTTGTTCTTTCAATCAGGTATAGCAAAATCAAACCAAATACAGAACATTATAGAACTCATCAAAACAGAATATTCAATAGGGCAATGCAATTAATCATAACAAAGCAAAACAGTGATAACAATATTTGCCTTCAAAGAGATGGTAGAAGGAAATCCCCTCTATTTGCTATATTGCATATGGTCAGCCTCCCAAGAGATTCTCAGACCTCTGGTAACCATTTGCTAGGGAGGGGGAGAGAGAGGGCAGATGGGATGTTTTATTCTCAGCCTGTGTGTTAGTAGACTCATGGCTACTTACCAGGGAGGTGGGCTGGTTGTTTGGTTTCACGGAGCCCTAAGTTCCAACATGGCACAGATCTCGGGAGATGCTGGGTGGTTCTCCCCCTGGAACAGCTGCCGTTTGCCCGAGCCATGGCTGCTTACCAGGGAGGCAAGCTGGTTGCTTCCCAAAGAAAATTTTTATGACGTAAATTTTCCACATCTCCAACTTTACATTGTTTGATTACTTCTTCCTTAAGTGAGATAAGGAAAAAAGATGTCTTACTTTCTTCTGTTATTCCCCTAAAATATTACAATATACAAGAACATAGCAACAAACAACAATAAAAATACTGGTTCTTTCATAATAAATAACCCCATGCTTTTTTTTATTTCCCTCATTTAAAGTAATTATCTCCTTCACTCAACACAAATTTAGATTGCAGTTATTTCCCCAGTTGATCAAAGACTTATAAAGGCTCTTTGAATCCTTGCTATATCATGACCTTTTAAATTATTAGATGTTTAACTATGTAGTTGAATCAAAATGAATTACAATGACAAAAGAAAAGTTCTAAGATGTATGTAAATATAAGATCAAAAGTTTGAGGTAAGAAAAAATGAAGAATCATTCAGTTAACAGCTGCAGGTAAAACCAACAAAAATATTGTTTGTGTTGAAATCTTGACCTGCATCCCATAAGATAACCACAAGGGCCATCCTGCCCTGTTTATAAACTTCCTCAAGTGTTAACCCTAACCAACCCGGAAGTAATAAGTACCTCTCCTTAGACTATGTTCCTATCCCTACCCTTAACCCTAACCAACCCGGAAGTAATAAGTACCTCTCCTTAGACTATGTTCCTATCCCTACCCAAGTACCCCACTCCTCCTCTAACCTATCGCCAATGTTGAGTGCAATGCTTTCCTACCGAGAAGTTAAAATGACCTTAGATATGGTCAGTGGACATTTTCCAGCTGCTGTGTGGTGTTGCAGTTGCTAGTTAATGGAACTTGTGCCAACATTGATCTTTTTTTTTCTTTCATCTGAGTAGCATCCACCATGATTCAATGAAAACTTTTATTTCAGAGATCACTTTGTTTTAGAGTTTTGGCTAAACAGTAACAAGACTACAGAAAAAAATGCTATTTATTGTATGTGTAATAAGTTAGAAATTAAATAAGCTAGAAGTTAAAAATCTAGAAACCTTCCATCTCAAACCCTCCTTATTTGTAATTTAAAATATTAGCCATATATGTAATTTAAAATATTAAAAGGGGTACAAGAAGACACAGTAGAAATCCTGGAACATTACTGATAATTCCTGTCTATGTCAAAAAAAATTAAAGAGAGACTGTGTAAACTTTTAAATACAAAAAAACTTGTAAATGAAAAATCTTAATATGAACTATATTTGTTATTGTTATAAGTAAATGGAGCTATTATTCCACAGCTTGTTTCTTAATTCAGTGAACTACAACTTGAGAGCCACCAAATTTTTATAACATCTTCAGTACGACACTGTTTATTAGATTGTGTAACTGCCAGATTCTCACTCTTCTGAGGAAAATTGGTATATGATCTCTTTCCCTTTACTGTCAACTATATGTAATAATCTAGGGCAGCACTGACCATTAAGACATATCTTGTGAGCCATAAATGTAATTTAAAATATTAAAAGGAGTAAAAGAAGACACAGTAGAAATTAATTTTGTAGCGTATTTTTCTTTGTTGAAGTGGTGGTATATTAGCATTAAATTTCATATTTTCATTTGAACTTTTTGAAGTTTCATATGGTTACTGCACATCTCTATTCAAATACACCGTATCACAGCCACTAACCTTGTAGCCCCATGTTAAACCTTCAGAGTGGAGATACCATGGCACACTGGGAAAAATTTTCATTAACTGTAACAAAATGTGAGTAATTTCCTGAGCCACAAATCTGATGCAAGCAAGTTTTGCATTGACTTGGAGTAACACCTTACTCTATTCTTCATTTACTAGTAAAACCTGTTCTTTTAAATAACCCTAAGAATTTAAAACTCGGAGAAAGAAAAGAGTGAAATGTCGGGAATCCCAAAATGCCATTAAAAGGATAAGAGGGAATCTTGTCAGGGAAGGGTCTTATGAAGCTAGACAAAAGTAACAACAATAATCTCCCAGAGTCTCTGGAGATTGCTCAAGAAATTGAGAAGCATTTATTCAACAAAGACTGAGGAAGCTCAGTGATAACCATGTGAGGCAGCAACATTCCCTTTGAGGACTGCTCCCACCTCCCAAAGCTAAGCCTTGCGTTAAAGGCACTCCCTAGATCCACACCAGAGGCTGTGCCCACCTCCCTGAGAACCCCAGAATGGAAGAACAATTCCACATGGATTTGGCACCTTGTAGACATCAACAGATTACAACATGGGTGCATGTCCATGCTGAGCTATAGTGGCAGTCCAGTCGGGGTCCCAATTCTAGTCAAGTGCTACTGCAGCTAAATCTTAAATAAATAAAAAGCCATAAACAAGCAATAACAATACTCCCTGAAACAAGGGCTGGGGCTTTAGCTCAGTGGTGTAAGCGCCTGCCTGGCAAGTGCAAGGTCATGAGTTTGATACCCAGTACCAATAAATAAATAAATAAATAAATAAATAAATATTCCCTGAAGTAGAATCAGCATTTAGAGTTGTTATATGAGAAAAGAAATTCCTTAACATAATATAGTTATTTAAACACACACACACATCTAACTTGTGTCCCTCGTGGTAGGGAACTTTCAGGAACAAGGGAGGATGTCAACTTTTCCCACTTCTACTTAGCATTGTACTGGAGATTCTTGCTCCCCAAAATTAGGTAATTAAGTAGCACGATGAAATAAAATTTTGCTAAATTGAAAAAGTTGAAATAAAACTGTCTGTACAAATGAAATGAGCTAGTATGTATGTAAAAATCATTAAAATGGTAAAATTAACACAGGATCAAGATGGAACGATTTCAGGCTATGAGGTCCTTTATATATCTATACTCTAGAAGTGGGCAACACAAAAGGGAAATTAAGAAAACACTTTAAATTTCAATAGCATCAGAAAGAATACACTGAGAAATACATTTAACAAAAGAGTAAGACTTGTAAAAGATTTTAACACAAAACAATAAAACAGCACTAAAAAACATCAAAAACAAACTAAGTGGAAAGAAACTCTATGTACTGTCATTAAATATTTAAGAGTGTTTTATGGCAATAATCTTCAAGTTTATAAATTTAATGCAATCTCTATCAAAATCACAGGTGACTTTTTTATAGACAATGACAAGATGATCCTAAAATTGGTATTCAAATACAAGACATGGAATAAACAGTCTTTAAAGGAACAAAATTGGAAGACTTTCCATCCTGATGTTATGTCTCTAAAACTTAATCCACAGCTACCAATAACCAAGCTAGTGTGGTACTGACATAACAATAGACTTATAGACCAGTGAAGTGGCTGGTTTATAAACCCAGGCTTGAACTCATGAAAGTGTCCTAAACTAATGAGGATGGTTTCAAAACTTAATCAACCTGCTAACTATCACCAACTTATCCACAGTCATGGGTGAAATTTATAATACATGAAATATATCTCAATAAAGCTACTTTTAAAGAAAGAAAAGAACTGTTAATTCGAACACTTCAAAGATCAACCTTTCTTTTCTGACTTAAAATTATTAACTTCTTAGTGAAAATTCTGACCTAGAACCAAAATTGGCACAGAAAAATCCCTTCTTTCAAGAATAGATTTTTCAAAGTTTGGACGAATCCCCAAAAGGAAGAGATACAGGATTTCTGAGATGCTGAGGACAGTTGCTAGCAGCCTCTGGAAAAAAGTTGCTGTGAATGGGTCAAAAGAGAAACTCCTGAAAGTGTGTCAGTTGAGCACAATCTCCTTTTACTGATCTTACCCTGGGGAGGAAGGTGATCTATGGGAGATCCATGCTGGCGCAGATAGAATCTATTCTTCTACCTGTATCTTAGTAGAAAAACCAGCGGGGTTATCTCTGCATATACTGCTGAGGTCTTTTTTTTTCCTTCAGGACAATGTCCATTGCTCATAGAAACACTGTTTTATTGCAGAGATATTTCTTTTCCATAAACAATATTTCTCAATATTCAGTGAAATTTAAAAGATCTGATACCATAGAGGAAACCTTTGAATTCCTTGTTTGAGAATGACACGAAAGGATGGAATTTCTCCATAGTAAACCCCATGGTCTCCCAGTGTAACAATTAAGATGGACAATTGTTTTGGTTTGGAAGCCACCCAGAGACCTGATTGGTTTGGAAGCCATCTCAGTACTCCTTTTCTGGTGCCACACCTTCCCACTATGATATCCCTGCGGCAGACCTTAGCATTTCCAGGTGATGCTGGTTTAATCAGCCTGCAGAACACTAGAGCTATAAGATCAGCGAGTGTGTTGGCTTTCCCATCAGTGAAACAAAATACCCAACACCTGAAACTCAAAGCAGAAAATGGTCTATTTGGCTCATACTTTCAGAAGTTTTGGTCCATGATCAACAGACTTTAAGGTAGGAACAATGTCACTCATGCACAAGCATGAAAGGACAAAGATGTTCACTTCATGCAGCATGTAACAATGTATGAAAAAAAAGCCAAGAGTGCCAGAGATTCTATGTGCTAAGCAGAGTCATTCCGCCATGATCCTCCTAGACACATTCAACGGTATGTTGTACTAACCTACTAAGTAGACCCCAAGCTAATCAAGTTGACATGAGCAAGTTTAACCAACAAAGAAGGATTTCAAAGGAAAGACTAGGTGCCATGCAAAGAGTCCCTGAAAAAACAGTGAGTAAAGCTGTGTAGTGAAGCTAGTAGTGCAGTGAAGTCTTAGGAGTTACAGATCCCAGGAAGTATGTGATGGTTAAGTTTGACTGTGTCAACTTGAATGGCTTTAGAGCTGCCCAGATTTGGCGGAGCACACTTTTGTGTATGCCTGAGTGTGTCACGGAGTCATGACCTTGAGTATTCCATGTGTTCTTCACTCTTTCCTCTCTGGTACTGCTCTCCTGTTTTCATAGTTTGCAGTCAACAAGTGGAGCCAGCCCAAGAAAGAGTCCTTATTGCTTGCAGCAAATAAGGCCATGGCAGTAGGGCCACCCAAGCCCTCTAGAGTTTAGCTTTCAGTACTATGTGCTCTGAATGCTAGTTATGGAACTGCAGGATTTTATATTTTATATTTGGTCTACTGAGTTTAGTCTTGCTTTGGTCTCATTCTTTTCTTTTCCTCATCCCTCCCTTTGGGAATGGGAATGTTTGCCCTGTACCATTATGCCTTTTGGTTATATAACCTATTTAAACAAAAGTCCAGAATTTGAATATAATCCATGCGGAAGTCCTAGCAATGCTAGGACTGTGAAACTGGGGAAGAGATTATTGTGTTTAGGTTGTATGTTATAATAGTTGTATTACTTCAGGGTAGAATTATGACCTTGTGTTTATTTGGAGACTACATGTAAGTCACACATTTGCTCCTGATAATGCAAGGACATTCATCCAACAAACATTTATTTTCCCTTTCCTATAGGAAATGCTTATCCTAGAGTCAGAAGTCAGTAGATTCAGATGTGTCCTCAAATTTGAAGAGGATAATAGTGTTCATATTCTCTAATTCTAAGCCAATCCCACTACTGTTGGAATCATTGAGTTGTGGGATCTAGAAAACATTTTCCATGATAAATGTAACTGTACAAAAATCAGTCTAGATTGATTTCTCAAATTTTCTCACCTCTTTTCACTTTCAATAAATATAAAAATATTTTGGTAGAGGATGATTTCCCGTTTAATGTTGCTTTCCCTAAGAATTTCCTGGAAGAGGTATCAGTTAAAAATTGAGTACTATTAACCAAGGATAGTTTGTTGAACTTTATTTTTTTAAGTATCTGTTTTCTCAGATACTGCTTTTTCACTTTTTCCTAAAAACTTATTTTGCTAAGTTGAAAATTACTCCTAGGATCTAACATGATGGTATGCAAGATCCTTATAGTCTTTTATCTACATGTTTTTTCATTCCTTCTCTTATCAAATTCATATGGTCTGAAATTTATTGGAATGTTTAAAGTTTTGCAAGTTCCTCTTCTTATCAGTTCTAATGCCTGAGAATAGTTAATTGACCATCTATGCTTAAGACTGAGGCATGTGATTAAGATTGGCAAATGGACTGGTGTAGTAAGTGTGACCTATCAATCACACAGTTCCAGGATACATGTGCAGAGGAGATCCCAAAGCCCTGTGCCTGATACCAACAAGAAAATACTGTCTTCAATATTCTCCTGAGAATGCAAGCAGACTTTTGATAGGGGACCCAGGCCTCAGGTCAGTCCTAGGAATGGGAGATTTAAAAGACAGCCACTGTTTTCATCCTGGCCACTGTGCTTTCTCTTTCAGTGTTCAGCTCTCACCCTGGTCCTTTTCCTGCTTTTAGTTGCCCAAACTTGCTCTGCAGATAGTGCTTCTTTTCCTACCTTTAATAAATGTAAAACCTCACTACCTTTTGTGTTTGTCTTGACCAATTTTTTTTGTTCACGACAGAAAAATCTAGAAATCACCTATAGAAGGAGACTCCAGCACCCCAAACATCAGTAACAAGATGTGCTTTCAACATTTGATGAGGACAAATGCCAGTGGTTCTACAGGTGAGCAGATGCAGCAGATAAACTTCCCGTGATCCAGTGGACCTGACATCATAGATGACACACAGAGGGTTGTCAGGTCAAGCTGATTTGCTTATGACAAATCTCTACCCGTAACAACAGAACCAAAAATTTTCCTTGTATGGGTGTGACTGGCAATTAATCACTCAGTTTAGTAGGTTTTCATTAATTCCAAGACCAATATTATCGCTTGATAGAAAGTTCAATATTTAGATAATGCTAACTTCCAAAGCTTCAGGAACAGCATGGAATTGGTGTGAAAATGCAACATGACATCATTTTTTAAAGATTTTTCAAGAAAATACTAATTTACATTTTACATTCTGAAACATAGCATAAATATAGTCCCTGATTGTCTACTGTATGTCTGTTGTTATTCTCCTTTAGTTATATACTTGGGATATAAATACAAAGTAATAAAAGTAGCTTTCTGTTACCCAGTATCAGTTTGCAATAAAATGGACCATTTTAAGTAGCCATTATCTAGAAAAACTTATAGTTTTAACTAAAGAGCTGATTTATAAGGACTGTAAAAAATAACAGAAAAAGATGAAGAATGCTTGAAACATTGAAGAATGAGAGAGAAGAAGGAAAACAAGCAATAGGACACGAATACATTCCAAGGCTTTCCAGAACTGTCTAGTGTCACCAAGGGTACATGTGAACCCGGATTCATAGTTCTGCCACTACTACAGCCCCCATCTTTTACTTCTTCTTTCATCTGAACCCGAAGTATTTCTAGAATATGGGTCTATTTCCTTCTGCTATTAATTATAGTAAATTCTACTCCTAACCTTATACAGTAGTCAGGAACTTATGTTTGCATCAAACAGCAAAAGAGGGAAGACTTTTAAAGGAAATCTCCCCAATTTGGAAGAGCCAGAATGTCTTTTGAGTGGTAAGGTTCACACTTACTCTACCCTGGGTTTCCATAAAGGAACAAAAATCTCCCTGGCCAAATATGACGGAATAGAACAAGGAATCAAAGCCAAAAAATATGGGAGAAGTGAGTGGATATTCATGTATATGAAGAACATATGAATTGGAGAGTGTGATAAACAAGAAGCCAATCAGAGAAGTCAGAGAGGAAGAATAAAGCTGTGTCGACCAGCTCCATGAATGAGGGAGAGTCAGAGGACCATCTCGGGAGTATTAGAAAGGAGGGGGAGGTCAGACAGGAATGCTTATCGAAAACCACCAGAACCTTAGATAACATATCCCTGAAGATGATTTAAATTCATTTTGCTTGATTGATTGCTCATGAGAAACATTCTAGTTGTAAAAGATTTCCAAGCCTGATATTTATCAATGCAAGACAACAAAATAGGAATATTGCAAGCATTGAAAATGAACTACATATTGTACATTATAGATTCAGCAGGATTTCTAGTTTAGATAAAACTATCCTTAATTTGGAAAGCATGGGCCAATCTTCCTATGCTAAATTAATTACAGGTGCCCTGACAAAAAAAATCTTGTTTCTAACCCCTGCTTTGGTCTACAGTTATACCACAAATAAGATGCCACTCTGAGATGCTGTTAAATTCATAATCTGGCATAGTCATCTCATTACTCACAAAGGAAAATGTTTTCTCTCTCCTCATCTTGTCAATCTTTCTTTCTCCAGTTGCAGAAGTACAAACATCAGCTCTGTAACGTATATTTGAACATGATTGTGTGTCACTTGTCCAACTTTTATCTTCCTCACAAAGCTTTTGGAAAGATTTGTTTTCTAGTCCTAAAGTGTTAGAGTTACAACTAGTTTTTGTCCTTGCTCTCAAGTCACTTCTCAGCCATAGAGATGAAAAAGCTATGTGGCAGAAACTAACATATGACCAATATTTATTCTTTATTTGGTAATAGCTGTGACTCAGCTGTCCAGATTTCCCACACTCAGTCACAGCAAGGTGACACCACTGCTATGTCAGACCCAAGAAAGGCAAGCAATACTGTTATGTGGTAACTTCTGGTTAATTCCTGAAAAACAATGTTGGAGCTTGCCCTCCTTCCTTCTCTAGTCTACCTCCACAGAGCATGTGTCCAGTGGTTAGGTGATGAAGACAAGACTTACATGATAGGAAAGCCATCCCTATGCTAGATCCTACAGGACCCATGCTGCAATCCACCATTGCACCTTGAAATTACTTCCATCCAACTTTTATGACTTTTGATGAAGTCTTGAAACTGCCTTAAGATGCAAATTTTTAACTCTTATTCTGATTGCAGCAAAGACAGAAAATAAAGACTAAATCTAAAAGGATTGTGCTAATGAAGAAAAGCACTTTTTAATTAATGTGAATAAAAGATGTCTTAGGTGCTGGTTCCTTGTGGGAGTGAGTTGTTTATCCAGCTATCACTAACTTCAAATGTGCAACTATGTGTAATTAAATACTTAAGGAGCTGTGTTGGTGATAAGTGTTTGGAAATACAGAAAGAAGGCAACTTGAGAGTTTGTTCTGGAACTTAATAGGAAGGACTGGTAATCAAAGGTAAAAAGAAAAGCAAACTTGTAAGACAAGGAAATCCAAAGGGGTATCCAAAGCAAGAAACAGAAAATACATACTTTGACTCAAAAGCAGCATCACTTTTTTTATTTTAAAAGGGAGTAAAATTAAACACAACAAAACAGAACAGAATAGGACATAAGAAAGCATAAATTTCAAAGCTAGACAACCAGAGATATTCACTATCTGTCATACTGTCTCTTGTTTTCTTCCAAATGGTTATCCATATCTTTGCATATGGAGAGCTCATACTAAATAACATAGCCAATCTTTTCACAAGATGTGTAGTTCACTGGCTCCCACTTTCTAAGGGGCGGAGGGACACGGGACTGCTGTGAATGTGGCCGACTTTTGGCGGCCCAAAGGAGAGAGACCCTGGCGCCTCAGGACCTACACCATGCGGTTGACTTAGGGTGCCAGGAGAACAAGGAACTCCTCCCCTCTTTGGGGGGTGGCTGTGAGCCTGCCAGTGCATGGGCTGAGACTCAAACATCTCATGTCGTCCTGTCCCCCCATCCCATGTCCCTCCCCTTAGCGGCATCACTTTTAATAAACTATGAGAATATATGCCTAGAAAAGAAGCTTAGGTTCAAGCTAATGATACTGGGCAGGTGAATTTGAGTAGATATAAGCAATAAAATTGTCAGAATAACCACCTCTCTACCAAAGTTTTTCTGTGCAAAACACAATAAAGAATAGTATTCCCTATAAACCTACTTTATAACAGACTTCTCATATCAATTATTTTATTTAATCCTCACAAAATTCTAGTCAAACAGTATCATTATTACTGACTTAATGGATCAGAAAGCTGAAGAATTAAGGAGTTAAAAAATTTGCTCAGTATTATTCAAATAGCAAAATGCACTCTGAAACCTAGATCCAAGTGGAACCTAAACTCAATCCTTTTCCATTTCATCACACAGTCACTCTAGAATCCCACAACAGAGATAAGGTGACAGTATGAATGGTACATTGGTTCTTACGTACTGTACTATTAACAATATCAGTATCAGAACTTATAAGCTAAACATTGTGGCTGAATTACTTCTACAGAGAGAAGAATATCACTGTGTGAGTTTATGAATGCCTTCTTTGGTTACTTTATTCACTTGATCCTTATTTTTAATGTAAGAGCATTAAACTATAAAAGGAGTAAAATTAAATTAGAACAGAATAAAAGTAATCAATGTTTATTTGATAGTCTATGCCCAAGATAGTAAATCTTCAATATCATTTTAAGAATAATGTTACATTACTGAAAAGACTTGTCTTTCAAACCCCGAATGGAAAGGGATTGCCTTTAAAATTTTGCTTTCCTTGCTAAAAGGTGCTATTAAATGTTTAGCTCAAATTCTGAGATTTAAAAATAAAAGACTAAAATGCTGATTCAACACTTTCAGGACAAGAGTTTCCTCAGCTGTTATTGCCTGCCTAAGCACTTAATAATTTTTATAGTGCAGCTCTTTTATGAATGAAACTGGAGTAGATTAAATTCAACCATGCAATCAACTCATTTTGTTATGTGACATCGTTCATATCTAGTGAATTTTCTTCTGGTACTGAGTAAACATAAATAACTGTAAATGTCAATAAACTCATTGAGTAAGTGTGATTTAAAGTAATGAAGTAATCCTTGATTATAGTATTGATTATAAACAAAATTTTGTAATGTATGTTTGCAAGTGGCATTTATTTCAGAGTGTCTGTGCTTTTACCTAAGCTTTGGCTTTTGCATGAACTATTTTAAGAATGTTAATTCACATAAACTCTTTCCTGTTTCAGGTTATAAATTTCCAAGTGGGAAGTCAAGAGTTTATATCTCCCTTCCCACCCATCTTCTCTGTATCTGATTACTTCACAGGTTTGAACTTTGATCAAGGCTATAGTATTATTTTAAAAGTAACACTAAAGATTTTTAAATCTATTGAAAACTAAAACAAATACAGATTACTTCAGAAAAATATATAATTCTTGGAAAAAATGTTGTGTTTTTACCATTGTTCATTGAATTTAAAATCAAGAACTTTCAGAAAATTCACACCATTGTCATAGATCTTTATAACTGAAGTTGTTACCAGACATGTGAATAGGCAATAATGGACAATATTTTGAAAGTTTTTCAAGCTTAATCAAACAGTTGCACAATCAGTGGACTATATATACTGTCAAATTATGCTTAAAATTTTTATATCTGTAATCATAGAAATCACTAGAGATGTTTTCATTTAAAATGCATCAGACACCATTCTAAGTTGTTTTAACCTATATTAGATGTGTACTTGATTATCGCTCCCATTTTATGGTTAATAAAATTGAGGCACAAAGATGTTCTGTAGTTTGATAGAGACCGTAGAGCTTGCAAGCACCAAAGCTGGGATGTTCAACAGTTTCTGACTCTATAGTCTGTATCTTAACCTGCTGTATCATTCAGCCTTTCCAGGTGAACTGGTGTCCTCAGGAATAACTACTTAAGGTCAGATCTAAACCTAAGGAGAGAGTGGAAAATTCAGCTAATTTAATCTTTGATAGGGGTTGCACTGATTATTCTGTCAATAGCTAAGCAGGTGTAATGTGGCAAGTGACTTGATCTGATGCTTTTATCTTGCAAAATAAAACAAATAATGTCTACTATAATAGGCTACTGTGAAGAATGGGGGGAAATGTAAATGGATGATGAGGATACACATGTACAACATAATATCACACACATAGTAGAAATAAAAATGTAGATACTGCTTATGTGTATTTTTATTTATTAATCTAAATACAAAACCCAAAACATCTTCAAAAAACACTGGTGGTCATGGTAATAAAAATGGAACTAACTTGTGGCCACTGAGGTTACTAACTCTGAAAAGTTGATCACACCAGTCTTTCTAGGTTGTAGGCTCCCCTTCCATGCTTAGCATTCATTTACTAATACATGAATGCATTCTACTGGCTGTCATGCACAGTACAGGCACAACTAGTCTTTACTAACGGCAGTCTTTCTGTTAAGAGTCCTGAGATGATATATGCCCGTTTTATGTCCTCAACAGGACATATCTCATAGTCTGAATCCTTTGGTGTAGGGTATAGTGAGCCCACAGGCAGGGAACTTACAGAGGATCATTCTGAACCTGAAAACCAAGTTGGGAGAAGAAAGTAAACATTGTGCTCAGCCAAAAATATGGCGAGAGGCACCTTGAGGACCGCAGCAGCCAGAGAGAGCCTCGGGCCCCTTCCCACACTCCCCAAAGAACCCAGCAGCTGAGGGGGGCTTTGGCTGTCCTTTTATCTTACCTGAAAATCTCAGCAGCTCATGGGATCTTTGGTCTCCCTTCCCCTGCTTCTGGGTGACCTCAGCAGCCAAGTGGAGCCTCAGTTATCCTTTTCCAACTCCCAACAGACCTCCTCAGCAAACGGTATCATCAATACTCCTAGGCTAGTCAGACTAGTAAGAATATAGGGCTCACCCAACAGGCCCTGCAAGAGGAATTCACGTGACTAGCCCTCCCCTACATTGTAGAACTCAGAAACTGGGCAAACATCAGTCACACAGTAGGACCATAAGACTCACATGATGGTCAGTTGAGACTAGCAGTATTGAAAAGACCAAAATATTAACCCAAGAGGTGAAAATGACAGCATGAAAAAGCAAAATGCAATCTCAAAGGCCCAATCCATCAGGAATAATTGCAGAAGACATCAAAATAGGAGACATTAGGGCCGTGGATTTCACTCAGTAGCATAAGCGCCTGCCTAGCAAATGCAAGGTCATGAGTTTGATTCCCAGTACCCAAAAGGGGGGGGGGGATATTGGAAGTCACATGCCTGAAATTTCTGAAAAGATACCAAGTGAAATAAAGAAACAAATCCATGAAACTATACAGGAATTCAGATTAGAAATAATCTCTCAGGTACAGAAAGAAATGACAACCTTAATAAAGGAGTTCTTAGCATAGCTAGAGAAGACATAGATAAAAAAAGTACAAGAGCATGGGAAAATGATGGAAACCTTGAATGAACAATATAAGAAAGAAACAGAATGCATGAAACAAATTCAAAGCGATATCCAGAAAATTAAGAACTCCATTGAAATTTGGCAAAACCACTTGAATGAAACTGAAGATGGACTTTCAGACCTTGAAGACAGCAGTACTTGCAGCTGAGGAATATTGATGTAAGCCACCTTTAGCTCCTGTTGTTCATATGGCTTCAGGCTGTTCCCAGCTGCCAGGTCCACTTGTTGGCAGTGTGCACCCCAGCTGGGACCCTGCTGTGTCACTGGGGATCTTGTAGTCTCATTTGTGTTCCAGCAGGTTGGGGGAGGCCTCGCCAGCACCCTCACCAACCAACCCCGGGTTCTTAAGAAAGAACTTCTAAAAATAAGAATGGATCATGAAATAACAATTTAACAGCTTCAAAACAATGCAAAGTAAAACAATATAAGCCGGGTAAGGTATCAGTGAAAATGCGTGAGTCGACACAAGTGTCATAAAAAACTATTTTTAGAAGTAATAGCAGAAAACTTCACAAGCATGGGAAATGAATCTGATACACAGATAAGTGAGGCATATGTAACTCCAAACAGTTGTAACCAAGATAAATCTACACCGAGACATATAATAATCAAGTTCCCAGAAATTCACATAAAAACAGAATACTAACAGCTGTTAGAGAAAAGACACAACTCAACTATCAACAAAAGCTCATTAGAATCATGGCAGACTTATAAACACAAGCCCTCAAGTCAAGATGAGCTTGGAGTGAAGAATTTCAAACCCAAAAGAAAACAACTTTCAACCCACATTGATGTAGCCTGAAAAGCTTTCAAAATTAATGGAGAAATAAGATACTTCCATGACAAAGAATAACTGAAGAAATTCATATCCACTAAACCAACCCTAGAAAGAGTACTAAAAGACATACTGGGCAAAGTTAAAAATAACCGTGCTCGCTTCGGCAGCACATATACTAAAATTGGAACGATACAGAGAAGGCTAGCATTGCCCCTGCGCAAGGATGACACGCAAATTCATGAAGCATTCCATATTTTTATTGGGATTTTAATATATGTGATAGTATAAACAAATCTTTTTATTCAAAATGAGATATTATAGTAGCCATTGATCATAGTTATTCAGTTCAGAATGTCCTGTAATTCTTTCATTCTCTGAACGGTTTTATACTATTGTGTATGTTTGATATTTTTGTATCTGAAACTATGCTCAACTATAGCAGAGAAAGAGATATTTTGACAGCTACTGTTAATGTCCAGTTGTGTTATTGTAAAGTGTTGTGTTGCTTATGTTGTTGTGTTCTGATGTGCTTTGTTCTGCCCTCTTTTGTTTTATTCTCTTTAAAGTAAAAAAAAAAGTAATAAGAACTGTAGGAGTAATAAAACCCAAAATGCATAATTGCTACTGTAAAAAAGAGAGCAAAAGAAAGTGCTCTAAAGGGTATAAGTGAATGTATGTTTAAGTGTGGAAGATAGATGACCATACTACTGTTTTTGTTAGATTGTTGAGCAGAACTGTTAATAGTCTCACTGTTTGAATGTCTACTTTGTATGCTTTAATTTTGTAACTTGAACAACTATCTCCAAGATGACAGTACATAACATACCAACTAGTGATTTCTTAGTGGGGTTTTTTGTTCTTTTCTTTTTTTTCCTTTGGAATTCTGTATTGTTGTTACACTTTTTTCTGTTTTGTTTGCTTGTTATTTTTTTCTTTCTAAATAAAAAAGAAATAAATAAGACCACAATTCCCAGGACAACAGAAAGAAATCACAAAACAGAGCAAGCAATTAAACAAGGGGGGAAAGCAGGATACCAACAACAGGGAAATGACATGACAGAGTAAACTCTATACATATCAGTTATAACTATCAATGTAAATGGCCTCAATTCACCAATACAAAGAAATAGATGGGCAGAATGGGCCAAGACACAGAATCTAACAATATGGTATACACAAGAAACACATTTGACTCTAAAGAAAACTCACAGACTGAAAGTCAAAGGATAGAAAACAATATTCCATGTGAGAGGAACTGATAAAAAAGCAGGGATAACTATTCCTTTTGCAGACGATGTGAACTTCAAACCAAAAATGATCAAAAGAGATAAAGAAGGTCACTTATACTAGTTAGAGGATAGCAATCATAAATACACATGCACCAAATATAGGAGTTCACAACTGTATAAGACAAATACTAATAGACATGAAAAACTAAATATACAATAACACAATTGTAACAAGTGACCTTAATACCATATTGTCAACTAGACAAAAAGTCAGCAAATAAATAACAGAATCAAACCTGTGAACAAATGGACTTACTAGATGTTTAGAGAGTGTTCCACCCAACCACATCAGAATACACATGCTGTGCATGGAACATTCTCTAAAACAGACCATATATGAACCCATAGAACAGTCTTAAGGAAATTCAAAGGGATTGAAATTATCCTATGTATATTATCTGACCAGAGTGTACTGAAACTGGGAATTAATGGCAAAAGATACAGCAAAACATACATAAACATGTGGAAATTAAATAACAATCTCTTTAACAGCCAGTGGGTTAGAGATGAAATTAAAGAAGAAATTGAACAAGATCTACAATTGCAACATACCAGCACCCATAGGATGCAATGAAAATGCTCATAATAGGGAAATACACAGCAATGAATTGTTACATAGGAAAACACAATGAACACAAACAACCTAATGCTGTACCTCAAGATTCTAGAAAAAGAAGAGCAAGTCAGGCCCAAAGCTCATAGAAGGGAGGAAATTATAAAGCTCAGAGCAGAAATTCACACAATTAAGATTTTTTTTAAAATGCCAAAAATTAATGAATCAAAGAGTTGGTTCCTTGAAAAAATAAACAAAATTGATAAACTCCTAGCCAAACTTATCAGGAAACAAAAAGAAAAAAACACAAATTCATGCAATAAGGAATGCAAAGGGTAAGATTGCTACAGATCCTGTGGAAATTTACAAGATAAATAACATCTACTTTGAAAATCTTTTCTCACATAAGCTGGAAAACACACAGGAAATGGACATATTCCTAGAAATGTATTCTTTATCATAGCTCAATCAAGAAGATATAAAAGTTTTGAATAATTCAGTATCAATTACCAAAATTGAAAATGTAACTAAAAACTTACCAACAAAGGAAAGCCCAGGTTCTGGTGGATTCATTGCTGAATGCTACAAGAAATTTAGAAAGGATTTAATGCCAAGACTTCTCAAACTCTCTAATGTAATGAAAAGGGAAGCAACTGTCCATAACTCATTCCTGGAATCAAGTATTACTCTGATACCAAAACCAAAGAAAGACTCAACCTAAAAAGAGAACTACAGGCTAGTCTCCCTAGTGAACATCAATGCAAAAATTCTCAATAAAATACTAGCAAATAGAATGCAGCAAATCATCAAGAAGATTATATTTCATGACTAAGTGAGATTTATCCCAGGAATGCAGGGATGGTTCAACAGGCAAATCAATAAATGTAATATATCACATCAGCAGAGCTAAAGAAAAAAATCACATGATCATCTCAATAGATGCAGAAAAAGCTTTTGATGAAGTCCAACACTTGTCTGTGATAAATATCCAACAGAAAATCAGAATAGGTGGTATCTGCCTCAATCTGCTAAAAGCTATCTAGGACAAGCCATCAGCCAACATCATACTAAATGCACAAAATCTGAGTCTTTCACTATAAAATCAGGAACAAGACAAGGATGTCCACTATCACCACTCTTATTCAATATAGTTCTAAAATGTTAGCCACAGCAATTAGACAAGAGAGAGAAATAAAAAGAAAAAGGATAGGAAATGAAGAAGGTAAATTATCACTAGCTGCAGATGACATGATACTCTGCTTGGAAGACCCCAAGAACTCCATCAAAAGACTACTAGAGTTAATAAGCAAATTCAGCTGGATACAAAGTCAACACTCACAAATCAATAGGATTCCTGTCCACTAACAACAAAGTCACAGAGAGAAAAAATTAGGAAAATAACATCTTTCACAATAGCATTAAAAATTGAAATCATTAGGAATCATCATAACAAAGGATGTATAAGACCTTACATTGAAAACTATAGTACTCTGAAAAAAGGAGATAGAATAGAATGGTAGAAAACAGAAAGATATCCCTTGCTCTTAGATAAGAAGAACCAGCATAGTAAAAATGGCCATACTCCCAAAATAGTTATACAGATTTAATATAATCCTTATCAAAATACCATTAACATACCTCATAGATCTAGAGAAAACATTCCTAAAATTCATTTGGAAACAGAAGAGACCTAGAATAGCAAATACAATCCTGGGCAACAAAGACAAGACAGGGAGCATCACAATTCCTGATTTGAAATTATACTTCAAAGCTACTGTGATAAAATCAGCATGGCACTGGCAAAAAATAGATCTGAGGTTCAATGGAACAGATGAAAAGATGTAGACACAACTACAAAGATATTCAGCTACCTTATCTTTGACAAAGGGCTAAATATGTTCACTGGAACAAATATAATAGTCTCATTAATAAACGATGCTGGAAAAATTGTCTTTCCACATGCCAAAGACTAAAACTAGATCCATGTCTATCACCATGCACTAAACTAAAGCCAAAATGGATCAAAGCTCTAAATATCAAAATAGAAACACTAAATCTACTGGAAGACAAGATAGAAGACATAGGGGTAGGCAAAAAGTTCATGAACAAAAAAAACCACAAAGAAGTACTTGAGAGAATCAACAAATGGGGTCTCTTATTAAAAAGTTTTTGCACTTCAAAAGAAATCACCATCAGAGTAAAAAGGAAACACACAGAATGGGAAAAAAGTTTTAGCTAGCTGTACTTCAGACAAAGGACTTATATTTAGAACATATATAAAACTGAAAAACATCAGGCAACCCAAATTCAAAACCCAATCCAAAAACGGACATCTGAGATTAACGTGCACTTCTCAGATGAAGAAATACAAATGGTAAATAAATACATGAAGAAATGTTCAACGTCATTTGTCATTCAAGAAATTCAAGCTAAAACAACATTGAGATTCTACCTCACTCCAGAAAGAACAGTTGTGATCAAGAAATCAGCCAATAACAAATATTGGCAGGACTATGAAGAAAAAGGAACACTACTCCACTATTGCTGGGAGAGTAGACTGGTACAGCCACTGTGGAAATCAGTGTGCATATTCCTCAAAAAAGTAGGACTGAAAGTCCCATTCAATCCAACTGTTTCCCTTCTGGATATTTTCCCAGAAAAATTGAAAATGTCATGCCACTGTGATACGTATGCACTCATATTTATAGCAGCACAATCTGTAATAGGTAAATGTTGGAAACAACTCAAATGCCCATTAGCTGCAGAATGAATAAAAAAGATATGGAATTTTTATACAATGGAGTATTACTCAGAAAAAAGAAGGATAATCTTGAGTCTTTTATAGGTAAATGGAGGCAGCTTGAGACCATGCTCGTAAGTGAAGTAAGTCAAACTCATATTTGTAAATATTGTGTTGTCTTCCTAAGTGTTAAAAAAAACTGAAAGAGTATTAAGATAGAAAATGTATGACAGATATCATGAAAATGAAAGGGAAAGAAAAGTGCTCAAAAGGAAAGAGCAACTGGGATAGGGCAAAGGAGAAAAGGAAAAGGGGAAAAGGAAAAAGGAAAAGGAAAAGGAAAAGGTATACATATACCTGTATGTATATAGGTATGCATATGTATGTATGTATGTATGTATGTATGTATGTATGGGCAAGATAGATAACTACACTACTGTCTGTTAGTTCATCAAAAGAACAGTTTGTGGTTTCATTATTTGATTGTTTGATCATTTTTTTTCATGCCTAAATCTTGGTTTTTTTTATTATTTTAAAGAGAATAAAACAAAAGAGGGCAGTACAGAGCAGATCAGAACAGGACAACATAGGCAACACAGTACTTTACATTAAGACAACTGGACATCAACAGTAGCTAACACCATATCACTTACTCATGCCTAAATCTTGTAACCTGAACAACTACTTCTAAGATAATATCATGAAATATATTAACTAGTATTAATTTCTATTTGTTTTTAAATTTTGTATAATTTCTACCCTTTTTTTCTGTTTAGCTTTTTAAAATAGAAAAATAAGAAACTTTGTGCACACTTGAAGTGTTCGATACAGACATTGTGGCAATTTTTAGAATGAGGTTTATTTATAAATATAAGAGATTGTACATTTCCTGTATTTTGTAATTTTATAATGTGATTTATAAAAATAAAGATTAGTGATTTGAAATTCATTGCCAAAAGGAAAAAAACAAAGTTTAGAGGAAAAAATAAAACAGCATCACTATGAAATATTAGAAAATTCTTTAAAGGAATTAGCCAAATATGTATTGTTTTGATTAAAAATGTTTTTAATTCACTCTGTCATATTTAATTTTCAAGAATTTGTATCAAAACAAGGGACTTACATTTTTTGTGTAGATGTAAACATAGATGAACACCAGTGTGTTGATATTGTTACTTACATTTGTTTCATTACAAGCTTTATTCTCCATTATAGTTATGTATCTTCCAAAATTTACCTTATATTATTTAATCCTGAAATTAATTTATTTGTTTTAATTTCTTCCTCATACCACAAATGTTATTCTTAAATGTTTTATTCAAATTTGTGTCAATCTTTTTCTTATAGATTTGAGGTTGATATATTTCAAACGCAAAAATGTAGTATCATTCAATAATAAAAGCATCAGTGGAACCCACATTTTTAACATTTATGCAAAAATATATCCTAAAAGGTGTGGAACCTTCATCCAGGAAACCAGTGCTATTGACTTAAGCTTTCATTATTGGCTCCAATCTGTTGGATCACAGACTAATCTAGAAAAACCTTCTTTGAAGAAACAAACAGAGATGATGACAGTTTTATGTTGCTCCTCAGACAGATACTATGGAAAAGTTTCACAAAATGGGTCACTCATGTGTCTGGTGATTAAACACATCTGGGAACTGTTTACTAAAACCAAGCTAAACATGAAAAAAAAAACATGTAGAGAGTACATCAAGACAACCTTGAGGAGGAGCTGGGAACAGATGCAGTGGCAAAGACTAACTCCAACTTACAGGTTCAGACTAATGGTTAGAATAATGATAATAATAATAATAATAATAATGATGACTTTAAAAGGAACAAAATAAATTAGGATAAGAACTTCATTTGTTCACTGAAAAGCAAATTCTAAATTAATTTCTTAAAAAAATAAAAATTTCTGTAATATTCAAGAATATGCAGGCATGACTAAAATGAAAGAAAAATAGAAAGAATGAAAAAAGAAAAGGGAAAGAGGAAGAGAAGGAGAAAGAGGCAAGTAAACAATGCTCTCTGTGATACATGATTTTCACTATTCCCAGTAAGATTCTCAGGTAGTCCCCAAGTTAAAATACAGGGCTGGTTCAGGAGATGTGGGGCCAAAGATGGTACTTTTCTTACAGGATGCTAGGTGATACTGATGTCAAGAGATTACTCTTCAAATAGAAAAGCTGAAACCCTTTGTTTTAGTTACTTTTCTCTCTAGTTGCTGAAATACCTGACACTCAAGGTTAAAGGAGGAAATGTTTATTTAGCTCATAGTTTGTAATTTTCAGTCCATAATAGGCTGGCATCAAGGTAGGGTGGCACATGGCAGAGCCAACAGTTAATGGTGGAGGAAGACAGCAAATACAATGAGAGAGAGAGAGAAAGAGAAAGAGAGAGAGAAAGAGAGAGAGAGAGAGAGAGAGAGAGAGAGAGAGAGAGAGAGAGAGGCTGTTCTCTGTCCCTTATATTGTATGCAGGCTACCTGCCCTAGGGCAGGTGTAGCACCCACAACCCTAATCCCAGAATTGGACCATGAATCTGCCACAAACTCTAGATACACCCACCTCTGGAAACAATATCCCCCCATGACCACATAAGTTTTGGGAGGACATTTAGACACAAACCACAACACCATTTCTCTTCTTCCGTTGACTTGTTTCTTCTACCAGAATAATGGAAACTCCCAACATTCCTTTGTGCTTAAACCAATATCACCTACCTCAACCTTCAGAAGAGACCTTAACCCTTCAACACTTTGCTAGTAATCCTGAAGCTATACACAACACTTGCCTTCGTTAAAACACTTGATATTCCATATGATGTGAAAAATGTTTCTAGTTCAGGTGAGCACTTGGGGAATGTAAAAGGTAAATAAAAGTGATAATTGACACTTAAGATGAAACTTTGAGAAATATCATTATGAAAAATATAAGTTTTAGAAAAATATTTTTATCCAAACACAGGGACAAAAACAAGATTCGTCATGTACCTTTAAATAACTTTCTTCAGATCTTCTGGGAATATGCCTAGAAGTGGAATAGCTGGGTCAAATGGGACCTCCAGAACCAGCTTTTTGAGGAATCTCCAGACTGACCTCCACAGTAGTTGCACAGTCTACACTCCCACCAACAGTGCAGGAGAGTTCCTTTTTCCTCACAGCCTCTCCAACACTTGTTGTTGGTAGTGTTTTCTATCTTGGCCAATCTTTCTGGATTGAGATGGAATCTCAGCGTGGTTTTAATTTGCATTTCTCTCATGACTAATGATGATGAACATTTTTTTATGTATTTATTTGCCATTCATGTTTCTTCATCTGAGAACTGTGTATTCATTTCAGATGCCCATTTTTGGATTGGGTCTTTGAATTTCGAGGGTCTGATTTTTTTTAATTCTTTATAATTTCTAGACAGAAGTCTTTTGTCTGAGTGACTGTCCATTAAGATTTTTTCCCAATTTGTGGGTTTTCTTTTCACTATGCTGGAAATCTCTTTTGATGTGCAGAAACTCTTTAATAAGATGTGGTCCCAGTGATATGATTCTGGGAAGTATTTCCCATGTAGTTTGATTCTTGTTCATGAATTCTCTTCCTACCCCTATATCTTTGAGATTTTTACCCACTTTGTCTTCCAGCAGATTTAGTGTTTCTTTTTTAATATTTAGAGCTTTGATCCATTTAGATTTTAGTTTAGTACATGGTGATAGGCATGGGTCTAGTTTTAGTCTTCTGCATATGGAGAGCCAGTTTTTCCAGCACCATTTGTTAAAGAGACTGTCATTCTTCCAGTGAGCATGTTTGGCCCCTTTATTAAAGATAAGGTGGTTGAGTGAGTTTGTGCTTGTGGTTGTATCTTCCAATCTATTCCACTGATCTTGAGGTCTGTTTTTATTCCAGTACCATGTTGATTTTATTACTGTAGCTTTGTAGTATAATTTCAAGTCAGGGATTGTGATGCCTCCTGCTTTGCATTTGTTGCTTAGAATTGCCTTTGCTATTCTAGGTCTCTTCTGGTTCCAGATGAATTTTAGGAGTGATTTCTCTAGATCTATGACGTATGTTAGTGGTATTTTGATTGGGATGGCATTGAATCTGTACAGTAATTTTGGGAGAATGGCCATTTTTACAATGTTTGTTCTTCCTATCCATGAACAGGTATGTCTTTCCATTTTCTGAGGTCCTCTTCGATTTCCTTTTTCAGGGTATTATAATTTTTACTGTATAGGTCTTTTACTTCTTTCGTGAGATTAATTCCTAAGTATTTCATTTTTTTGGATGCTATTGTAAAGGGTGTGGATTCTCTTATTTCTCTCTCAGTACTTTTGTTGTTAGTGTATAGAAATGCTATTGATATATGTGCACCCATGTTTATAGCAGCACAATTTGTAATAGCCAGATCCTGGAAACAACCTAAGTGCCCATCAACTGAGGAATGGATAAAAAAGTTGTGGTATTTCTATACAATGGAGTAGTACTCAGCTATAAAGAATGATCACATTGAGATATTTATAAATAAATGGACATGACTTGAGACCATACTCACAAGCAAAATAAACCAAACTCACATGTGTAAATACCGTATAGTCTCCCTAGTATGAGAGTTGGCAAGAGTATATAAGATTTTATGGTAATCATGAGTCCCCATCTCATAGCTTTGAAGCCTTTCAATGTTTTCATTCATCAGTTGGAATGGTTTTATTCTGTTTTATTTGACTTTATTATACATGATGCTATGAACAGCTGTTTTGAAGAGAACAAAACATTATGACAGCTATTGTGGATTTAATACCGTCCTTCTTAGAAGTCCAACCAACCTTCTATTCTTCTCTTTCCATTGGTTCTATCTATCACATTGTGTCTTATTGGGATTTGAATATGCATGAAAGTATAAACAAAATTTTTTATTGAAAATGAGATATTATAGTACCCATTGATCATTCTCTGTTATTTGGTTTAGAATGCCCTGTAATTCTTTCACTCTTTGAATGGTTTTATACTTTTTTGTTATGTTTGATATTATTGTATTTGAAACTATGCTCAAATATAGCAGACAAAGAAATATTGTGATAGCTATTGTTAATGTCCAGTTGTCTTAATGTTAAGTATTGTGTTGCCTATGTTGTCTGCTTCCAATCTGCTCTGTACTGTCCTCTTTTGTCTTGTCCTCTTTAAAATAAAATGGAAAAAATAAATAAATAAATAAATAAATAACTTTCTTTACAGGATAAAACATCCTGATTGTTAAAAATCAATTAACAAATAATATGTAAGCCATAAATTGGGGAATGCTTGTATAAATAATGAAAATAAAACATAAACTTGACTCAGAAAAAAAGTATAAGCCACATATTTAATATACTATGGTTTTATTTTCTGAAACAATCACACTATCAGAAGGTATAATGGCTATAAAGATTAGAGCAATGTTTTAGTTTTAATAATTATGAAAATCTTTGAAGTTTCAGAAAGAATAGTTATACTTTCCTTTTGTTGATAACTTTTACTATTTACATTTACATTATTAATTTGGTTTGAGAAGTCATAAGTGACCCAGAATCTTAAAATTATATTCAAGTTTAGTGATAAAATTATAGCAAGCTTACTGATAAAAATCAATATTTTAATTATTTAACTATTGCTTCAAACTAGATGTTTAAGTCAAATAGAAATATTTCTTTTCTATTAAATATTAATTTTCATAGGAAGAAATATTTTTCCTTTATTAAATTATAAATTGATATCTCATATTTCTAGCCAATGTAATAGCATATATATTTTTAGACAAAGTTCATCAGAGCTTAAAAACTTGAAAATTTTTGTTTCTGTTGCAAACTTCTTGAGAGATTTTTTTACAATACATTTTTCTTAAAATGATAAGTATTTTACTTATAAAAATTCTCCTCATGTGTTTTTTAATTTAAATGAATTGTACCATTTAATGTGACAAAATACAAACTAATGTGAAAATAAGTCTTCAATATCTTCTATTTTTAGTAACATTAACATTTTAAATATAATATATGTGACTATAAAGTTAGTACACAGATATATAGAGACAAGACCATCTAATTATAATTAATCATAAAAGAAAGTTAAACTCCAGTTGATTTCTGTTCTTTCTGAATTCACGCCCAAGAACATAATTAGTAATTCATCCCACATACCTGCTCTACAACTGCCAAATACCTGGTAGAAAACATAAAATGTTTAAAGCAGTCTCATCATCAAACTATAAAGCAAAGAAAGTAACATTCTTTTCCTTTTGGCTCTTTTATTTGTAAACAAACAAACACTAAAAAACCCCACTATGCTTATGACATTTACAGCAGATAATCTTCCTTGGCTGTTACCTGCTCATTTATTTTTTCCTGTTAAACTCATCTCAAGAAGGACAGTAACTCTTCAGGCGAGAGAGGAAAAAGGTGTCCTCCTGTGGCCCCAGCTTGAGTCTGTACAGGTCACCAGAGATGCAAAGCCGGGCAGACCTGGAGACAACTCAAAGTTGCGGATTTCGCAGCCCCAGCCACAGGGTGCTCCAGTAGCTGGTGACCTTAGAAGTCCTGCTGTGTGGAGAAAGAGCATGGCCAGTCCGCTCTCAAAGGGCACAGTGCTCCCAGTCTGCTCAGGAGAGCACACCTGGATGAAATAAAACTGAATACAACCATGCTGCTTGCCACAAGAAAGAGAACGTTATTGAAAATTTATCAGAGGCAAAAGAAAGACAGAAAGAAAATTTTGAGCAGGCCTGTATGAAGCCACACTTGGAATTCAAGAGAAAAATGAAGTCCGTCAAGTTTAAAATTGTCCATTGATCACGAAAAGCTAATTTTAAAGAAGTCATAGTATGGTTTCTTAGCCAACATAAACCCAGGATAAATTTGTAAAAATAAAACATGACAGAAGTTTATACATGCATGGAAAAAGCCAGTTATGGAAACTTCCTTGGTGTTTATTTCATATTATTTCATATGACATTTACTGTGTAATGAATGTATGAATGATGTATGAATGAATGTATGAATGATGTATGAATGAATGTGCAATGAATACTATGACTAATAATTCATATTTTTTCATATGACATTACTGTGGTCCTTAGCCTACATATAATACTCCAGATTCCATGAGGGTCCTTGGACAGGTTCTGTAGCTTCTAGGAATCTCAGTGTCTTCATCTCAGAAAACTAAAGACAAGTGAACCTGATGATAAGTATGGCTTCCACCAACTCCCTACTGAGGCTTAGTTATTTTTCTCTCCTCTCACTATTGCGAAAATTCAGTGCCTAAAAAGCTACCCAGTTTGAGCTACTCAGCATGCATTTGCTTGTCTTGCTGCATTAAAATACACTGCTATTAACATACACATAAACACAACCTGGCAGAATGTGTGTTCACATTAGGTTAAGTTTATTATTCCACAATGAATTGTCCATCGATAAAAATTTGTCAGAAAAAAAAAAACTATATTAGCGATATTTAAAGAATCCAATGATTCCAAGGGAGGAATGAAGTAATAAGCAGTAAGCAGCTAAGCGAATAGGCAAAACCTCATTGTAAAATTTCCAAGTGAATTGTTTTGTGGTTGCTTCAGGGAAAGAAGAGTTAATGGCTTGTCAAGTTGAAACCATAGCGGCTCATCTGCAAATAGCACTACTCTAAAGGCACTGAATGCTGAAAGGCTAAACAAGACAGTGTCTCCAGCACTACAAGTTTTCTGTCAAAGACACTGTATTTGTAGATGCAACTGGCCTTGCTACAAACAGCACTGCATATAAAAAGTCAAAGAGAAACTTTTCTTTGAATTGAGCAGCACACATTGCATCACAATACCATCGAGTCCCAAAACTATTTCTATTGCGTTTATTCAGTTTAATAATATTACTTAAAAATTAATCAGATAACTTAACAAGAAATTAAAATATCTAGTGTCATTTGCCCATACAATTATTTCAAACTATTTCAATTATCTCACTAATATATTCCAGAAATAAAGATAAGTAATTAACAAGTTATCATTTTTAAGGCATTCTTAGATTTTTCATTTTTATTCTTTATTTTATTGATGAAATCAACTATTGCTACCATCTGCCTGGAGATACCAAAATTTTGTAAAATTACATTAGCTTAATTTTGGTTTTTTATTTTGAAATAATTTAATTCAGGGAAAAGTTGAAGGAATAATATTAAGAACCCTTTGGTAACCCACTTGAGAGGAAATCTTTGACAGAGTATGCCATCACTTCTGAATATTCTAGTGTGTAAACCAGCAAAAAAGAATATTCCTTATCTAACCATAATATAATCAACATCAGCAAATTTACACTAATATGTTATTTTCATATATTACACAGACCTCAGTATGGTTTTACCGAATGCCTCACATATGTCCATATGCTGAAGAATCCAGTTTAGAATTGTGTTTTGTTTAGCTTTAGGGGCTATTTTGGCTCCTTTACTTTAAATCTGTATATTAGTTTTTTCTGGACTTTCATAACATTGACATTTTTTGAAAATATAGCCTGGATATATTTTAGAATGTTTTTCTAATTGTTTGTTGCATATTTCCTCTTAGCTACAGAGTTTTATATTTTCAAAGAATTATCATATATGGAATGTGATCTGTTCTCAAGGTTCAGCTTTTAAAAACTCTTCATTGTGTTTGCATTTACAAAACATGTTTTTGACATTGCTTTTTAATAACTCCAGGTCCTGGACAGCAAGGACCTGAAGTATTTACTGGAAAAAAAAAAAAAGAGTAATGAAATTAGTGTTTAAACAAAAAAAATTTCCTGTCACTTTTTCAGAAAGTGTGTCTGCATTTTTCATGTGCAGAGATGTGATTAATATACATACAACACATTGACTATTCCTTAAGCTTTAAAAGATTAACAAAATTATCTTGCACATTAATGAAAAGGAAGCAGAAGGGTTGATACAAATCACTCCAATAAAAGCTTTTATGAGTGGAAAGTAGAACATTTTAATAAAAAAAAGTCGATCTCACACAACCATCTTTGAGTAGAAGAAAATCTATGTTTTACTCTCTGGTATTCTAAACAACATACGCAATGCCACTTTTCCATTTACTTGAATAATAGCTTTAAAAACCGTTGCAAATCCTCTAGCTTGTATTTCCAACACCAAGTGTCTCAATAAAAGGCAGATGCTACATTAAATAGCATGATGGATCTCAGCCCTGCCCTCTGCGTCCCACTACTCGCCTCCATCCCAAAGATGTCTAGAAATTTCTCTAAACAGTAGGGATAATGGAGATCCCCGTTCTCATTGAAAACATATTGAGGGATAATGGACTACAAGGACACATATCATCGGTGACACTTGTGGAAAAATCCTGCAGCAACCCCTTGTCTCCCCGGAGAGTCGTCAGTGCTTGTGGGAGGGCCAGTTATCTCCCTTCAATTCCTGCCTGCCCAGGACTCCACAGCGCAGCCGAGCCAAGCTGCCATATGGCATAGTAAGATCTCGCCTAATAAATCTAGCTAAGCAGGCCATTCCTTCGAGCTGACTTTTTTCTGTGTATGTGTATGATACAGTTTATAGGTTGTTACCAACATCTGGGCTGGCAACTGAGGACAGTTCCTATCCCACACTAAGGACGCTGGTTCCCTATTATCTGCATCATTGATTTTGAATGTTGGAAAGTGTATTTTTCTGCTCATGCATAGCTGTCTTTATGGGATCCTGTAGAAACACAATGTACAATGAAATGGGGTGCGGACAAAAAGAGCAAAAGGTATTTAACCCCCTTTTATTGTGTTTTAACTATATAGCTAGAAAACTATATAGCTAGAAAAAATATATATATACCCTGCAAAATCAGAGCTCAAGATGAGAAGATAAGTATGGTCTCCTAGAATGGACTGTGAAAATATTATCTGTCCAGCTCATCAGACTAAGTCTTTCTTCTGTAGTTATTCTAATGTTGTGGTGCATTTTAATGTGATTCTTGAAATAGAGTTTACACATTCAAATGTTTCTCCACATTATTTCTGTCACTTCTGAGAAAAAGTTAAAGGGACAGGAGTTGACACTAAGTACCCAACACTGTGTAAAATAAAAACTACCGAACCTCTCCCAAGATGGCATTTTGTCACAAAAAGAAGGACATGGATTAAATTATTGCCATAACTAAAAGGAATAACTGTCACCTGAAGTATATGATTTTCCATAATGCCACTGTAGAAACAAAAAATTGCCAAGAAGAGAAAGACATGGATTGCTGACTACATTCATATGGCTTTATCCAGCATTTTATTGTTGCCTGGGGGCAACTTTCAGAAGGAGGATACACACTTTGTTAGTCTACCATTGCATTTCCAAGTAAGGCATTTCTTTCATTTAAGCACTATAATCTTTTTTTCCTATATACTATCACCTTGATATAAAATAAAATCATAATGACTACAATCTATTTGCATAAACTGTTTTCTTTTCTGTTGGGTCTCATTTCTTTCTTATCTGATTTAACACTATGTGCCAAGCATTACTCCCTTTGTGTTAGAAATTAAACACTTGCTTTACTGTTATTTTATTTCTGGACCCCAATACAAATTGAGCTTCTGAAATAGCATGACAATACCACAATCACTAGAGTATACATGCATTTCCATAGCTTTTCAGACACTCTAAGGCTCTAAATAAAGCCCTCAAAGAACTTACAGGTGTGTCTGTATCACAACCTAGATATACTTAGAGGATTAAAGTCTCCCTGAGCGGACTGCGTTGTGAAAAGCCCTGAATTCAGAGCTTTGATGACATAGTTTACCAACTACGTGAAGGTAGAGTCCAACGAGAGAACTGAAGTCATCAGAATAGCAAACTATAAGATGAAAATAATTAGGGGTAGAAATTTGCTTTACTGTGACCTAAAACTATTTGCCACCTAATAAATGTCTCCAGTATCAAGTTAGTTAAGAACGTGTGAACTAAACCAACCATGTCCTCACTGATTACCGACAAAGAAGGTTAGACCACTTTAACCACCAGGTGGCAATGACTCACCACCTTCTGGGACACACGTGGCTTTTTTTGGCATGGTCATACACTACATTCATTTAGACAAAACCCTTTAGTCTACTAGTGATATCTCAGGCACTAGTGAAATTTGTCACACAGAATAAGTACTTCTCTGTTGAAAGTAACTACTACGGCTATTTACTGGATTCAGATAATGAAAGTTACAATTTTCTTCTAGGCCACAGTAGAAGTGCTCAAGCGTAACTTAAGGGCTGTATTTGGTGTAAAGAAAAAAAAATGTGCCTACTTTCCTTTCTCTTCACTGCAAATAATTGTAATTACTGAAAACAGTCATGTCTGTATCTCACTAGCTCACCTTGTGTGGCACTGCACGCGTGAATCTACAATGGTGAATTTTAGATTAGCTTTGAAAAATGCTAATAATAAGGAATCTTCAGTGACAGAAAAAAGGGACTATTTTAACACTGAACAAATAAAAAATTTTAAAAACCTGATTCATAGGAAGAAATATAAGACAAGAATCAAGCATACAGATTCAGTAATCAGATTTGGCTCATGTATAATCATTATGATCTTATTTAAGGCACTGAAATCTCTGTGCTTCAATTTTTGTGTAAAAAGAGGTTACTCCAAGGAATAAACCAATATCTATAAACTATGCTGAAATGAAACATATTTATGTCATTATAAAAGGAAATACATAAAAATTGTGGCATATTATACCTACTCTTCACATACTATTTATTTCCGGAAGGCCTGAGCTCACTGGCTATATTTACTATAGCAGGGAAATCGATGAAAACTTTTCAAAAGTTAAAAAAAGATCTATACCTCTTTGTATTTGTGGAAATACACACTAAAATTCACAAAACAGACAGCTTCACCAAACATTTGACACTCTACTAAAAACAGAAAATTAAGGGATGCCATTGACTCCACTATACTCTCAAAGCTGATTTAAACAAAGGCAGCCGCACACTTGTCCAGAATTTTCATAGCAAGCAGTCGGCCAAATGAAGTTTTAAACAAAACTGCTGAAAAAAATGCAACCTTGGAGCATGACTGACGACAAGCAACCTCCCACTAATCTCACTGTTTATGCTCCTCCGTAGAGTTTACTGGGCCACTTTATTCCTCCCTATTATGAAACATTGTGATGCACCTGCCATCCTGGAGGGAGATCTGGTAAACATGTTATGAGACAGGAAAAGCTTTGTTAAATTGAACGTGTGAAAATAAAGTTGTCCAGTGCAAAGGAGGGAAACCATTTTTTAGTCTAGTTAGAAAGATGAAATCATGCAGGGTGCAGGAGGTGGCAGCCCTGATTTAGTCACTGCCAAGCCTATCAGCATTATTCATTCTGATTGATTAGGGAAAACATTCTGTTTATTTTCATGGAGAGATATAGCTACATCTGGCGAGTTCTTGTATCCTATTTCAATTTGTATGGGGATTTTTATTATTATTTTGCAGAAGGAAGATGATTCTACCACAAATAATAACAGGATGATAAATAACTCAATAGTTTTCTTTTTATCTTACAGCAGCAAAAGAGAATAAAAGTAACATGAAGAAAAATGAAAGCTATCATGCCCCAATCTTGCAAGTTTTGTGTAAGGTGCCTATGTTGCAGTTGATTTTGAACAATGCTTTTTGTTATCAGATTAATGATATACATAGAGTTCTGTGAAGCTGTTCACATACTTTTGGAGTTGCCACGGTGTGTATGTATTAAATCTTTGGGCTTCCGTGGAGTAAAGCGGCTTTACCAACAAAAAATATTATTTTGAGAACTGAATTGTTCATATTGCATTATCTTTTGTTTTTGTTATCCAGCCTATAACTAGGAAAGAACAAGTGATATTTTTTCCAAAGAATAAAGAGGAATAATAGTCTTCTCTCTTTGCCATTCCAGCATCTCATATATGCACCCTCCTCCTCCTCTTTCTCTTCCTCCTCCACCTTTTCATCCTCCTCATCCTTTTGCTCTTCATTTTCTTCTTCTTCAAATACAGTTTATGCCAAATTCTGAAATAGGAGAGACTATTTCCAGAGTGTTCTACCTAATTTGAATGTTTTATAACTAATAATAATATCTTGGTTCTTCATTGAAATGGCAATTCCTTGTAACTTTGTAGGCTTCATTACTGACCAAGAAAAAATTATATCTGGAATATCTCATTGAATCAGTGTCTCTTTTACAATATAATGAAGTTATAGAAGGAAGATTTTCTATGATACTTCTTGACAATACTTCTATGAAGCACATTCAGAAAGAATCTGACCAAACTTCCTACAGCATGATAGAAATGCACTTAAAAAGCTATGTCATGCAGTGATGATTCCACTTTCAGGAATTATAACTCCAGCTAAAACTCCAGCTGGTCCTGGAGGCACAGCCTTGTAAGGCCAGAACCTGGGAGGCTACGGTAGGAAGATCTAGAGTTATAAACCAGCCTGGACAACATAGCAAGACCATGCCTTAAAAAAGGGAGGAAATGGTTATCACTTCAAAATGATATCTATCTAAATATAATTTCATTTAGGGGTTAGATAGCAATGATACCAGAGATATTAGTCAGTTTTCCTATTGCTGGAACAAAATACCTGATACCCCCAATTTAAAGGAGAGGTTTAATTTATCTCTCATAGTTTCAGAGTTTTCAGTACGTCATCAACTGACTCCAAAACAGGCACATTATGACAGAAGAATGGATGGACCAGAGCTGCTCACTTCACGACAATTGGGAAGAAGAGTACTGGAAGCTATGAATCAGTGAAGAGATGTGTCCTCTAACAGGATGCCTTCGGTGACCTCCTCCTCCAGTGCAGCCCTTCCTCCTACCAGCACACTCAGCTCAATCACTGAAGCCTGTATCACCCTCAAGATCTCATCGCTGCTGTTCCAGGCATCTCAGAAGCCAGTCAAGGTGACAATCAAGCTAACTGTGACACAGGGGAGGCTATTTGTCGTCTGATCCTTTCCTGCCTTTAGAGCTATTCTTAGACAAGTGCCTGGTCCACCCAGAATTTCCAATGAATCAGCAAAGAGGTCACTTGGAACCTGGAGATTGGTGGTGACTAAATTCAGCAGGATAACACGGAGACTCAGGGCACTATGGTTGGGAAAGCAGATGAAGAGTTAGTTATCATCACCTGGCTTTTCACCCTTTATAGGAAATAACCTTGTATAGGATTCAAACTCAAGTGGGCACCATTTTTTCCAACCCTGATATAAACCCTAACCTTGTCCTTTATCTACTAATTAAAAACAATTGGAATGGTAAAAAAACAAAAAAAAAAAAGAAGGAAGGTAAAGGGTAAATTTTTTGAAGATTGTTTGGGTTGACTCCTTTAAGGAAGAATTTTGCAGACTTAAATAATGCCAGTATTGTGTCAGTCACACTGGATCCTTCCATCCAGAAAAATCCGTTAATTCCAATAAAGGTTTAATTGTTTTTTATTCTATTTATGGAGTCAAAGTAAAGATATTGAAAGCACATTGTATCAAACAGGAAACATCTAGTATCATTGTAAATGTTACTGTAAAATCATTTTATCAGTTCAACATTAAGATAAAGTGACTGTTCTTTAATGATAATATTTTGGAAGAATTCAGTGTCAAGGTCATGACACAAATTAATAAAGCACACAGAACAAAATGCCCTTGGACTTGGGGTTGGTTGCAATAAGCATTGCATACAAAATTCTGTGGAACCCTTCTCAGTGGAATAGAAGTGAAATTGCCACACACACACACACACACACACACACACAGATACACACACACTCAACTTCACAAACAGTAATTGACTGGTAATATTTGTGTGATGGAGTTGATACTGAATTTTAAATATACTTCAACATGATAAAAGATTTTTTCTCTTCCAATAATCAACAGTTTTTAAATGTCTGAATATTTGAAGCATCACTTTGTAAGTCACCCTTAGGAATCTGTAACAGTGTTGTATATTTTATGTGATTAAGTTCTTTAAATTTTAGTTGCACATTTTTTCTAAAGTCAGTTGGATGTGTTTAATCAAATTAGATGACAGAGGAAGTCTTTTGTAATATCCATATTTTTAATATATCACCTGGAGTTATTGTCTCACAGAAATTTTATTCAGAATTAGACAGGTACATATTCATTATAGGGCTAGAATTCAATTGAGGAATTCTTCAATTTTATAACTATGTTTGAATAATCCTTAAAAAATAATTAAAGTTGTATATCATTTACAAAGAACACTGTAGAAAAAAATTAAAATTGGCAGAAATTTCTATGATCTTACCAGATACCACAGCATATAAGAAAAAATGTTTTCTCACTTAAAAAATTATGTTATATAAAAAAAACCAAGATGCCAAGAATTTCAGATTTTATTAACCACACAATACAATTTTACAGATTTCAGGCAACTAATTGAATAATATTTTACTGACAAAATACATTCAGCAGAAAAATACCATTTGACATGGTATTAAAAATAGGAAAAGTGAATCATTATATAATCATTTATATAAAACATATCAAGAATGACTATGTTATTTTTAATGATAACATGCTTGTTAGAAAATACTTTTTGTCATTATTGCTTAAAAGTACATGGCTAAGAAGGAGAGAGACCCTGGCACTTCAGGATCTGCACTGTGCGGTTGACTTGGGGTGCTGGGAGAACCAGAAACTCTTCCCCTCTCTGGGGGGTGGCTGAGAGTGTGGCCGACTTTTGGCAGCCTGAAGGAGAGAGACCCTGGCGCATGGGGACCTGCACCATGTGATTGACTTGGGGTGCTGGCAGAACAAGGAACTCTTCCTGTCTCTGGGGGGCGACTGTGATCCTGCCTGCGTGTGGGCTGAGAATCAGACATCTCATGTCGTCCTGTCCCCCGCCCTGTGCCCTGCCTCCCGCTCCTCCCTGCTTAGCAAGTGGGAGCCAGTGAACTACACATCTTGTGAAAAGATTGGCTATGTTATTTAGTATGAGCTCTCTATATGCAAAGATGAGGACAACCATTTGGAAGAAAACAAGAGACAATATGACAGATAGTGAAGATCTCTGGTTGTCTAGCTTTGAAGTTTATGCTTTCTTATGTCCCATTCTGTTCTGTTTTGTTGTATTTGATTTTACTCCCTTTTAAAATAAAATAAAATAAATTTTTTAAAGTACATGGCTATATTTTTCTACTTTTAAGAAAGAAAATTGGAAGTGTCTTTGAATTGAAATATTTTAAGGGTTACAAATGTAATCAAGCCTATTTATATGTCAAGAAATATTTCCAAAATGTTGTAACTTTATGCTTAGCACTCCTTAATACTCTGCAAGAGACATTTGAGGGTTCATTTTAAATTATATTTTGCATAAAAAGAATGGATGGATTTTGAAAAGAGGTGAAGGGTTTCATGATCTTCCTCTCCACATCCATTTTCAAAACCTGATTAAAATACATTTTCCCAGTGGTCTGTAACAGAAAGTGATTCTCAGGCACATTTCCAGGGATAGTAGGAATTCACGGAGCAAGTGAAGGAGGATGAAGGTGGGACAGAGACTCACAAGTTAATTGCTAATTGCTCGAATTGGCTGCCATCTGTCAGATGTTATCATTTTGGAGCTACCAATATTGATGTTGTGTTATTTCAGATTGATATTTAATGAATCCATGAAGTGTTTCCATATGTGCTTTTGTCCCCAAAGAGTGATGATGATGTTGGCTCCATGTACTTCATTTATAACTTAGAGTTTCCAGCAAGCTGTAATAGAATTGTTTCTGCTGTTTGGAAGCCTCTATTATTTTATGAAACAAAAGAGGTTTGGTAGACATGACTTGAGGTTTATGGATTTTAGGGAGGTCATTCCATGTTACTATTACTTCACAAAGGAGTTCTGGTTAAAACAAAATCTTACTTTGATTTTTCAGGAGTTTCAACACAAGTTATTTTGAACTTCTATTTGCCCAAACACTATAAATTTTAGATTTCACAAAAGGAGGGAGGGAAGAAGCGGGGAGAGGGAGAGAGATACAGAGACAGAGAGAGAGACAGGAATATTGTAAAATAGATAAGGCAGAATATAATTATGTCAATGTTATTCACTGAGAAGTTATTCATAAGGAATCATTGATTTCTCCACATGGGAATGTTTCTTTTTATCAAAACAAGGTAGATATCTGTGGATGTAACAGAAAATTACTTAGGAGAAAGAACATTAAGCTGATATCTTAAGAAAAAATAATTTATATGTAGCACTATACACTTACAAATGTCTGAAGAAGACAATGCAAAAATTTCATTCAAAATACACTCCTCCCATTTGTATTATTTAATTTAGCAGGATTTGACTTGACAATTGAAAAAGGCAGGGCTTCCGTTCCCATCACCTTCAAAAGTCTGCTGCAAAGCAGCATAAAGAAGGAATCACATATGTACATTTTCAAAGAGAAAAAAACTTAACCAGCAAACCAAAAAAGTGAATATAAGTGAATATGACAGATTGCATCCTTCGTTTAGATAATGTTTATAAAAATCAATAGGATACAGACATGTTTCTGGCCAGACATAAAAATCCTAGAAGCCCTGGCTCCATAAAAAAAACAAACAAACAAAAAGATAAATGAACTGAAAATCAATTCTTAGATCCACCAGAGACTTTAAGTCACAGAGCAAACCTCTGCTCCACAGCTGAAGAGGGAGGCAGGAAGAGGGAATCACATTTTACTGGAGCTGAAATCTTGCGTGTGTGGTAGGAGCAATGTAAGTGGAATTGACTGATACAGACCGTGGCTGTGGTCTAGCTTGATGCAGAAAACATTACTGGGGACTACATTGCATGAAGTTTAATTCCAAGATGCCCACAAGACTTTTTAGGATGGAAAAAAATTCTCTTATTTTTCTGTCAGGTGGTGGAGAACTGACAGCTTTGGAACACATCTAGAACTTTCTCTTCACCTTTAAAAAAAACTTGCCCTCAGGGAAAGTATTTTACCAGATGCTACTTCACTTGGGACCTTCCAAATTCTAGTCTATTCTTGCCTTTCAAGTAAAGAAAGGGGAAATTTTCAACTGCTGACCCTCTAATCTTGCTGCATCATCTCACAAGATGGTCCTTGAAAGTGGGAACCATGTGTGAAGGTCACAGTTCAGGCACACAGGCTCACTAAAACACACACAAAACAGATTATAAAATATTTCCTCTCCACCTACATCTTATTACCACATAAATAGGGCTCATGTATGATAACAGCTGATAGAGCTATAATCTTCAAGACCCTATTTAAAAATGAATCTCCAGGAAAATTCAGAATGGAGATTAAAACAAGGATAGCAAAGGGTATTTTAGCTCCTCACATCACAGCTGCTGCAAAGTGCAAACATAACTGCATGTTGGATAACTTGAATCCTCACACCAAAATTCTACTCATCTACATTTTATGCAATACCTTATATGTAGGTTTCAAAAACAATCAAAAAACAAATGCTTCCTTGACATGCTAATCTCAAAAAACAAAATCTGGAAATATAAATCAAGCATCTAAACAATATTCAGATGCAATAGAAGTTTGGGAACTATCACACTAGCAACTAAAGTGACTATGATAAATATATGAAGGCCTCTAATAGAAATGAGCAATATGTAAGAACAGATGGGCAATATAAGCAGAGAGAAAGAAACACTAACAAATTATCAAAGGAAAATAAAAAGCCCTATAACAAATGAAAAATGGCTTTGATGGGATATTTAGTAAATTGGATATGACTAAGGAAAAGTGATTGGACTTGACAATATAGATACTTCCCACTGAAAAGTAAAGAGGAAAAAGAAGGGGAAAAAGTGAACAGTTATTCAAAAACTATAGCACAATTATAAAAAGTGTAACAAATGTGAATTGAAAATGCCAGAAGGAGAGAATATAAGAAACAAAAGACTATTTAAAGTAATAATGTTTTATAATTTCCCAAATTAATCATACACATCATATAGCAAATTTCAGAACTGCAGAAAATAATAGAATTAGGTTAAAAATTCACCCTGAAATTCAAATACAAAGAGAAAATCTTCAAAATGTCAGAAGGAAAAATCATACTTACTGATAGAAGAACAGGGAAAAGAATTACATTGGACTTTTCTAAAAACCATGCAAGCACAAAGAAAGTATAATAAAATATTTTACATAATCATCTTAGTTATTTTTCTCATCGCTGAGACAAAATACTAAATCCGTAAAGCGAAGAGAAGAAACGTTCATTTGGCTCTCAGTTTTTAGAGGTTTCAGTCCATAGTTAGCTGGCTCCAAGGTAGGGTGGCATGGCAGACAGGCATCACAGAGGAGAAACAGTTCATGGCCATAGAAGGTAACAAAGCAAGCAGAGGATTTAACAGCTTCTTTCTGCCTCTTTTATACTCTAAACAGGCTACCAGGATTAGGGTGGTGCCAAACCAATCAGTGGATTTAGTAATCAAACACCTTGAATCACAATATTACACATTTAAGATTCAACTACCTCTGAAAAGCTCCAGCCAGGACTGAATGAGGCTTGGGGGTAAATCTAGACACAAACCGTAACAGTTAGGAAAGGAAAAACTTTACCTAGAAATCTGCATCTCACAAAATTATCCTTCAAAGGTAAAAGAGAAACACTTTTGTGGGGAGCAGTTAAAGCTGGAGATCAATTACTCATGTGTGTGGAGTTGGAGCAAGGCCCGTCCAAGAACAAGGAACATCAGAGGCAAGCCACATGAACAGCTGCTCCAGCCCTGAGAGCTCAAAGTGACCCAAGACTACCATGCAAGCAGGTTGCTAGGTAGAGTGGTGTCACATGACATCAATCTTCCAAGTGTATAAATAAACATGCTGCAGTGGTTGAGCAGTTCCCTTCCTCCCACCTGAGGAAAGGGCTTCACCTGACATCAGCTTTTCATATTCTGACTCTTATTTTTATTTCTCTATTCTCCCACCATTTCCCCATCTCCACCTTCTTCTACCAAACTTCAAGAGCTGCCCTGGACATGACATGCACACACTTTATCACCCAAGTAGGAAGAGATAAAAGTTTCACCAGCAGTCCTGCAATGCAACAAATGTTAAAACATTCTTCAGAGAAATGAGAATGATATGGTTCAAAAGCTTAGATATACATAGGAACAGAAAAAGTGTCAGAGAAGGACTAGCTATGTAAAATATACTTATGATGTTCTTATTCTTCCAGTCTAGCAATTAAAATTTTGTTACTAAGAACATAGGGAAAATATTGAGTGATCTAAGATTATGAACATGTGAAAGGATGATAATATATAAAAACACAAATGAAAAAGCTGAAACTACTTTCTGACCAGTACTCTGATAAATCAACTTGATTGGGTTAAGTTACAACTAGCTGGCCTGCGGAGTACACTCTGGGTACATCTGAGTGGGTGATCACTGAGGGGTGATCGTAGGTCCTAGGCATGGCCACTGACCCCTTTCTTCTCTGACACCCTGCCCTTGTCTTGTTTCCAGGCTTCCAGGACTGATGTTTCTGCCTTGCAGCTAATTGACCCTGAGCTCGATCCCCTGACACAATGAGCCATGTCAAAAAAAAAACAAAACAAAACAAAACAAAAAAAAACTTCTGCTCCTTTAACTTTTGGATGCTAGTTGTTGTGATTTATAAAATGCTGACTAATACAGAGAATTAGTTGCTGACTAGTACAGACAAATATTAGTAGAGACATGGGGTCATTACTCTAATTGTACCTGATCTTGTGGTTCAGGAATATTTTCAACTGGTTGTTAGGAGAAATTTGGTAAGATTTGGAAATAAAGGCTAAGAAAACTCTAGAATAGTAATAACCCGAATCTGATGCATGATTTATCAGAGATCAGAAGGTTGAACACTATTAGGAATGAGGACAGTAATGGCCAAGCTCGTGAAGTTTCAGTGGGGAATCAGAATTCCGCTGGGAAGTGAACTAGAGGTCATGTATGCCATACTCTGTAAGAAAACTTTTCTACAAATGCATCCAAACTTCTGACAAATACAACAGAGATATTTGTGGCAGGCTGAATTTAAGGGTGGTAGAAATATTAATGCAGCACAATATTCAGGCTGTGGCATGGGTACTACTGGTTGATTCTAGTCATATGTATAATGAGAATCAGGAGTAAAGATCCAATTAGAAAATAATTGAAAAAGAACTATGTGTAAATTTTGGGCTACAGAACATACTGTTTCTAAATAGAAGCACCATTAAAGATAAATGAGCAATTTTTCCAAGGACAAGAAGAAGGATGCCTTGAGGTCTTCTAGGGAACAAGTAAGACCCCAGTCATCACAAGTTTAAGAATGCAAAATTATAAACACATTTTTTGAGAAGAGTCCCTGCAACACTTAGGTAAGATTCTCTCTTAAGAAAATGGTTTCTCAGGATTCATTTCACTGGTCACAGCCGTCCAGGTGTTCAGACACCATTGCAGCTACAGTGCAAGGTGGCCTGGTTACTGCTGTCACCAAGAACAGACCTTGGCATTTGATGCTGGAATCAGGGAGACTTCCACCCAGATTTCAAAGAAATTGCTGGGAGGACAAGCAAGCAGCTCTGAAATGGGTGGTGTATGAAGCTTTGGGAATGAAACTGAAGGGGTGGTGGAGCCCCAGCAGGTTGGAGATGTCGGAAAAATGAAATGTTTGCTATGGGAAACTGCATGCCATGAGTTAGCCCAGCCAAAGGGGAAGACTACGTGGGCTGCAACTATAGAAATGGATCCACCAAAGTTCTCTGAAGCACATTTCACAAGCACAAGGGCTAAATGCCCTGTTGGCTTTCTATTTTGCCTGGAGTTTGATTCTTTTCTATCCCCTTATTCTTTTTGTAATGAAAAATGTTTAGTTTGTGCATTATACTTCTGAATTATATATAATGATACCTCAGTTTACAAATTTTATTCTTTTCATGATTCTGGTCACAAAAGCAAACCAAATTTCTCCACAATATCAATAGTGAACCTAACCATTGAATTTTAATTGAATTAAATTTGATTCAGTTCTTATTTGATTCAGTTTGCAACCAGAAGCATGCAGAGATTTAAGATCATAAACTGAGATGCCACTGTAACTTGTTGTTTATTATTTTTACAGTTTTTCACAGATAACAGTTTGTCTTGAATCTCAGAAGAGAGTTTGACTTGAACTGCAGTACTGGGAATGTTGAGACATTGGGAAAAGGTCTATTGTGTTTTGATTATAATATGATAGTTCCATCCTGTTAGGAAAAATCATTAACTGATTATTCTTTCTTTAGAGATTAAGTATGTTTTCAGGAGATGTGTTTGGGTATCCTGTTAACAAGGAGTAAGATCTGATGATTCAGCTGAACTGTCAACTTGATTGGCTTAAGAGCCATGCGTGGCATTAGATGTCTGGATGGATCACAGACTTGTGATCTTGGATGCCATAGATGATCCCTGGTTCATTTTATCTCTGATGCCATTCTTGCACTGTTTCTCAGCCACCAGGAATTAAGTGCCTTTGCCCTACCACAGCCGACTGTCTGATGTTTCTGCCTTGGAGCCAGCTGACCATGGACTGAATCCCCTGAAACTGTGAGTCATATTAAATGTCTCTTCCCTTAAATTGGCATTGGGTATTTGTCTGCAGGAAAGCTGACTAATATAACTGTTATTTGGTACCTATGTAACCTATGATGTGAAGTCATAGGATCATATTTGAACATAGACTAATTTAGATTCTTTGTACATGTGTACTGCAATTCTAAATAAACTACTAGAGATTTTTGTAAGAAAAATAATTAAAGGCTAAGACAAGAGAGAAGATGTAATCACACAAAATTCTCAGTTTAAACCAGAGAAGACAGAAAAGGAATGAAAGTTAAAAAGAAGTAAAAAGCAACAGGTAGAAACAGTGACAATGAAAGCAGATAATAGTTCAGTCCCCAATCAATTTAAACATGATGGTTTAAATCTACCCATTAAAAGAAAGACATTAACAGACTAGATCTAGTAGAGAAGTTGAATGAATCAGTAATGGTTTTTCTGAAGTAAACAGCATGTTCCCAGATGGTTTTAGTAGTGAATTCTACCAACTAATTAAGAGAAACATGATACAAATTTTCTACAGTCTGTCCCAGAAAACAGAAGTAGAAGGAATACTTCCTAGCTTACAGTTGGAAGTCAGCAGGATCACAAAACCAGAAAAAGACATTATAAAGAAACACAAAGATCTAAAGAGTATGAACACAACTTTAACAAATTATTTACAAGTAAATTTCAACAATGTGTAAAAGGAATCACATACTATGACTAAATGGAATTTATTGTAGATGTGTTGTGTAGTTTCAACATTTTAAAAAAATCTCCTTCATGGGTTAATGATAAAACTAAATTTTATTAACAAATACAGAAAAGTGTTTGACAAAATTAACACTCATTTATGATTTTAAAAATAAAACAACAGGCTATGGATAGAGGAAAATTTACTTCCTCAATTTGAGAAAGCATATCTACAGCTAATATCATACTTAATGTTGAGAAACTAAATGCTCTTCCTTAGGACTAAAATTTGGAATTTTTTTTTTACTTCTATTCAACATTGTACCAGAATTTTCACAAATACAATAAACAAGAAAAGTAAAGTAAAAGTGCATATTTTCTGAAGAAATATTTAAAATGTCTTTGCTGGTAACATGATTTATACATGTAGAAAATCACATAAAATCGAGGAAAACAGTCTCCTAGAACTAATTAATAGCAAGCTTTCAGGGTATAAAATTCATATGTAAAAGTCAATTGTTTCTTTATATACCAGCAATGAGCACCTTTAATTAGAAGTAGTTAATAAACACAATACAATTCACATCAGCAATGAAAGAGATAAAACATTTAGTAATTAGCCTAACAAAATATACACAAAGTTTATGCAAGGAAACTACAAAATGCTGATGAAAGATATCAAAGAAGATCTAAATAAACAGAGAATCCTTGCTCTTGGGAACTCTCTATACTTCCTGTACAAATTTTGTCTGTAAACCTAAGTATGAAATTATAATCTATCAAAATGAAAAGAAAATGTGTACAAAAAATAGAAAAAGACTGAAAGGGAATATTCCAAAATGTGTTGCTTCTACAATGAACAACTATTTTTCATCTACTCTACTGTCTTGTTAAATAAAAGAAAATCATTACTTTTATAAGAAAAACCCTTAGTTAAAATATCTTGACCTTTTAGGTTTATTCAGAAATTATGTGATACAATGAACAGCTTTGTTTCTGTACATATCAGAATACATTTTACAATATCCTATGCTGTTGGTATTAATTCACAAGGAAGGATGATATGCTGGAAAAATTGTGTGCCCATTGTTTTTAACCCAGTCTTGGTTTTGGAAGATGATGACCCTGAGCCTTATGCTCCCATGGCAGCCTAACTGGCTAGTGTGGCTTCGTGGGTGTGCTGTGAGGCAGATGGTATCACACACAGCCCCACCTCCAGCTCTTCAGCCCTCTCCATCCTCACAGGATCCTCTGTGACCCTGGAAATCGGCTTCCTGTGTTGCTTTCCAAACCTCACTTATGGACAATTAGATCTTATTTCCAGGCATTGATAATAAAAATAGCAAGCAATACAGCTGGCAGTAGTAAAACTGGTTACCCTATATAAAGGATCATGCTAAATTCTTTACAATCATTTCTTCCTTTACTCTTTAGAGAATCTCTGAACTGCAGGCTACTGTTCTCCACTTAGCAGATACATACGGTCTAGCAATTTGCCATAAGTGTAGATAGAAGTCAATGAGTCACTTGTAGAAATATACTCTGATATGCCCCTTGTATGGTTAATTTTTTCTGCACTTCCCTGTAAGCTGTTCAACTTCCTGAGACAAGTTGTGGATATTTGATTTATAACCTCAGTCACCTCATCCCAGCCACACTCACTCTCCATTTCTATTCCTGTATTTAATGTCCCTCTGGTCTTCTGCTTTTCCCTTCCTTTCCTGTTTTCATTCTATCACTTACCACATCATTTGTAGCTCTCATGTCCAGTCATTCTGGGACTGGACCTCAGACTGAAGGTTTGAGTTGATCTCTGTGTCTAGCCTACCTGGCTTGACCCACAGAATCAGCTATGCCACTCGCTTGGCACCTTGGTGCTTACCTGGTGTTGGGCCTGACTTTTCTAACTCTCTGACAGTCTCCCTCTGAAGGTCCTTGTCTTACACCCAGTCTTGGTTGAATCCCTAATGAACCCTCTCTTATTCTAGAGTGTTAAGTGAAGATTTCTATCCTCTCTGTGGTCAGGAACATTTCCTTATCTGATTGCCTCTGTCCTGTCCTAGCAAGCTTAGAACCGTCATGTTTCAATTAACACAGAACAAAGATGAAGTCTTTTCTCAGGAATCTCTAACTTTCCAACAAGCATCCAGTATGGGCATGAAAGCCCATTTCTTTCCAGCTGTATTACTTTTCCTGTGTGAATGTAAATTATGGATGCCTTCAGGTAGTCTTGGAGTTTTATTTCCTTTTAATGGCGGATACTAAGCTTTGATACTAAATACTGATACTAAATATTAATACTTTGATACTGATACTGATACTTTGGTACTAAATTTGCACTGAATTTTTCATTTATGCAGGGACTCAATTATCTTTGCTGTTTCTTTTTCACAAAACAAGACACTCACTACCCTTTCACACTTAAAATCATAGGTGTGACTAGTAGATTAATGGATTATATTCAGGTTATATTTGGAAAATATAAAACCAATGAGAAGGATGTATCATTGACAGCAGGATTGGTAGACTGAGGAAAATGACTTAATTGATTTATATATCACAACAATCTTTTGGAAATCAAATATTGTTCAAGATTAAAGAAGGTATGGTCAGTTTTTCTTGGCAGTAGACCTTATTTTCTGATACAGAACTCAAAAGGTCATGGCATCAGTCCTATCTGAGAAAAAAGGTGAGCTAGCTTCAAATGCTGTCTTCATGTACAAGTTAGATGTTTGCATTCATATTAGTCTTCTTTTCATCTGCACGAGAAAATTAAAACACAATCTTTTTCACTGGGTGACTTTTTTGGTCACATTGCTCTAATGCAGAGCATGGCTCCTTGGAAGTATTCAAAACAAGGGCAGGCAAATTGCTCAATTGCCAGGCAGCAGCTTAACTGTTGGGAAAAGAGTGGGAGCAAAATGTACAATCTGTACTAAGTACCATCATTCCAGTCTCCATTTCACACTTTTAAAATGGTTATTTGCTGAAAGCACAGGACAGAGACACTTCCTTACTGTGCCTGTATGTACACTGAAAGAAAAAAACACTGTGTCAGAATCTAATTGACAGAGAGAAATTGTTTCTACGTTGCTTTTATACTTTGACAGCCAACTCTTATGTTATTTAAAAGAAACAGGTGTAGATGTTTTTATGCTAAGAAAACACCATTTCTTTCCATATTGTAAAGTGAGTGATTTTGGAACAAAAAATGAAGAAAATAGAAAAGCAAACAAAAACCCTGATCCCCAAGGCATTTAGAACATTCATTGGCATTTAGATTGGTACAAACATAAATTTTGTGTAGTAAACCATTATGGATATGAAAATATTGTCTTTCTTTTATGTAAAAGAAACCTTAGAGATCGCATTATAACATTTTATTTCACAGATTAATAAAGAATGGGAAATTTTCAAGGCTGATTGAATAGATCATTGTTCTTTGTTCTCAACATATTATTAATTAATTTTCGTTATGAACCTCCACACATTTTTGACTGCAGAGAAACACATGTTGTCTCCTAGAACTTCTGTATACCTGGAAGATAAGAACAGGGTAAAAAGAGTCCCACGCCCATCGATGTAGCAGCCCTGAACCCTCCTCAATTCTGGACAATGCAGAAGCACATGGTGCTTCCAGAAACTCCTTAGCAAAGCACCAGGTCTAGCCCTGAAGCAGGATTTATATGATTAAGACACTGTCTTGTCTTTCTACTTGAGGCCTCCATTTAGTCATCCCACTGACTTGGACCAGTATAATAGGCAAGGATATGACTTGACTATCAGATCTTTCTAATAGGAGACAAAGAAATACTGATATTTTTACTTTTATTTTAATGCATGAGATACTCGATCTTATTGATTTTATTCTTGAATATCTTTCATTTTATCCTGAATATCTGTTTTATTAAAATTAATTCTCCTTGTCTTCTCCATATATATTTGTATATTTGCACATATAGTGATACACATGTAGATCATTGCTAAACAGCAATAATAGTATTACAAATAGCAATTAATTACTGAGTAAAGTTCAATATTTCCTTCCTCTTTGTGACTGTTGAGCATCCTCTACTAAGGATGCATAATTATGTACTGTCAAAGCAAAATATTTTGTTCATTTTCCTTTGAAGTAATTTGTTTGATATACAGTTAGGTTTGCTTGTCACTTCACTTTCAATTTTAAGGCTTGCTTTTTATGTTGTTGTTGTTCATTTTGAGCGAGTTTTAAATTTTTAATATGTAAAATATAAACATAGTCTTCCAAAAAAGAGCTATATAAAGAGCCATACTCAGATGCCTTGCCTTTATGTAGGTCTCCTTCATGCTTAAAAAAAAAATACTAAGAAGTGAACCCAGGGCCTTCACACTGATATAACTCCCAAGCCCAACTTTTTATTATTTGGAGACAGGGTACACTAGGTCACCAAGTTCTTCAGGCGGGACTTGAACTTGTGATCCTCCTGCCTCAGCCTTCGGTAGCACTAAGGTAGCAGTCATGCACCACCAAACCTGGCTTCCTGCATGCTCCTCCTCTTCAGCTCTGTGCTTTATGTAACCATCTTGAGTGCTTCTGAGCTGCCTTTCAGGGTTTCTATTGTAGTTGCTTTTACAACTGAGCAAAGATTCCACTAATTAGGTTATAACTAAGTTTTTGACTTCACAATGACACAAAAGAGTACCATTCAGTAGAGACTGTTCTTGGAACTCTGAGTTTTAGTTTTTCTGTCTATGGGCATGCGGTGCACTCCCAGGCTTGTGATACCAAGCGAGACCAGCGGCCTGAGCACCCCCAGCTCCACGGTGACGAGGGGAAGCAGTGCATGAGCCCCACTCCGCCCTTCAGCTAAGTGAGTGTGTTCATAGTATCAGTTTCATTAAATCCATTTTTTTCAGTTTGTTTTTGCTTTTGAATTTATTTTAAGACAAAGTCTGTCTATATACTTCAGACTGGCCTCAAAACTCCAGGCAATACCTCTGCCTAGCCTTCCTGGTGCTGGGATTATAGGTCCGTGCCACTCTGCTCAATTTAAATGCATTTTCAAATTACTATAGTTTCAATTTGTGGACGTTTACTTGGAACACTGTATACACTTTCTGTGTATTCGTTCTTCACTTGTTTTACTAAACATAGCATGTAAATTTGCATGCTAATTTTACAGGACAATATGTACTAATATCATTCCATATCAGTAGAGAGATCACTCACATTGTTTTGTTGTGTTTTTCTATATCATTTTAATTAAAAACAAACATTTTCAGTAGTATCTTTATTGATCAATATTTAAGATGCTTTTGATTTTTTGCCACTGCAGATAATACTGAAATGAATAATCTTGTATAATGTTATTCATCATTTATGGAATATGACTTTGACATAGATTTCTAAAGTTTCTGACTCAAAGGATACACTCATTATATAGTTGATACAAATGCCCAAATTCTTGTCAATGTAAAGTTATTTTATTTTTTCAACTGTAGCATACTATAATACATATATTATTCATCATGGGTAATAATATATGATGTTGTCTTATTTATTTTATTTTATTTATTTCAGTCTCAACAAGAGTCAATCACAATTTTTTTGTTTAATCTCTCATCTTGTTTTTTCATAACAAGACTGTGATTTCACTGTGAGATTTTTTTGGGAAAGAGTAGCATGATAAATTTTAGGACATGTATGTCTTTTTAGAGCAAAATTGAACCAAAAAATCCTCAATAAAAATGGACTGATTTTCCCTTTTTAAAAAAATACAAAATAAATGAATAGAGCAGGCAGTGGACACAAAGCAAATAAAATAGCTAGTTGTCATTTTCGCAGTAGAAAATACACATTTCCTCAGAAGCCATGTGAGACTTGGTGTCACTCCTACTCTGCCAGAGCTGCTTCTTTGCAAACAATCCCCTGACAGATGAGTTGATGCAAACATGTTATTTTCAAAACGCATGATCTATGAAATTCTCTATTTTACTGAGAAAAATCAGAGCTATGAGCAGATATGAACCAGGTCGGTTTGGAGACATCTTTGGCTGAGTCAAGCTGTGAAGCCTTGGCATTCAGCCAGAGGAGGATGGGAATGAGGGCTGGGTTGGGATTTTACTGTGATGGAACATTTAGAACTCATGGCGTGGATTTGGGATCTTGCAGGTGCTCTACCAAAACTTTTTTAATTCTGTGTTCAGTCTTCTCACATTAAAAGATGATACCAATTGCTTTCAGCAGACTATGTACCCTCAACATATTCACTATGTGAACAAAAGAACTATTATAAAAATTGAAGGAGACAGGGATCTCCTGAGAACATTAATCCATAGATCCTGGGATATGGTTAAAGTGTCTGTTTACATGGCCAGGTGTGTACGTGTGTGTATGCATGTGTTGTTTGTTTTTTCTCCACAAAAATTCATGCGGCATATGAACATACAGATTCTCCTGCATAAAAACTCTTTGCTTCTGTAATTTAAGGAGCCCTGAGAATCAGAATGGTTAGGCAAGAAGTGAAATTACCAGTTTGATGCAGTTCATCCCATTGTTACACATTGTGAAGGTCTTCAGATCAGTTAATTCCTATCCACATATGAAGTGAGCCAAAAATCCACAGTACTGTAATTATATTCCCAGAAGCCAGCTTAGTAGAATGTACCCATGTTGCACAAGGGAATTTCTAACCAACAATTAATGTACATGCTATATAGCAAAAGGCCAAATAAGTCTGAGCAATGAAGAGGAAAGAGCGCCATAAACACATAGTTGTCATAATCATTGAACAGTGGGTATCATTCTGTTACATTTAGAATGGTTCCCATTGTTAGTTGTACAATATATTTTATTTGTCAGCCATGAAAGTGAGATGCATAGTGTGTGCATTTGGAGAGACCAATATTCTAAAGCACTTTAACCGACAACCAAAAAAGTCTGAAAGTACCTTACCCCAGGAGAGTTTGTGGGCTCTCGTTTATTTTCTGCTCAGGCAGGAGAATGACAGCAACGTGCGAGCTGCAGTCATGATCCCTCTTTCAAAGGAGTCTCTGTGCTGGGTTACTGTCTGCTGCAGGAAATGCTAATGTCTGCTTCAGTCTGATTAGTTGTACTCAGAGTCAAGGAGACCGATGAAAGGGAGAAGCCATGGGATAATTGCTTTTATTTCATCTCATTGAAGAGAGGAAATGCAGAGGAGATAATATAATGGATAGGCATTAAACAAGGATCATTCCTTATGATAAAGAATGGACAGGGAGGAAGTAAAGTAGGAACAACACTCTCCCCACCCCCACTAAGGTCTGCACATCTGTGTAAAGTATGAGACAATTTCAATGGAAGTAGTACAAATTCATCTTTAATATGAGAATTCATCTTTAAAACATCTGAAATACCATGGCTTTTGTAGGACGAAACAGGACCGTAGAGACTACCTTTCTTTTATTCTCACCATAAATCAGTATTTTTCTGGCTGCTATACAGCAGGCAGTCTGAGAATTGGATTCAGAACTAAAGGCCAAGTGTTTAAGCTTCCCAGCATGTAGTTCACCGTGACTTAGATAACTAATACAAATGTAAGCTACTTTTCCCTGATTCAAATAAAACATTAAAATAAAACAAGAAAAGGAGAAGGAGGTCTCCAAACCTAATGGCTTGTCAGTGCAATTATGGATCTAAAGTGAAGGCGTAACCACTGCAAGTGCTTGGTGACTGAGCAAAGAGCTCGCTTACCCTCACATCCGTGCAACTGCACAAGGTCCAAATAGTAAGTCTCCTTGGTGGATTCACACAGCAACCAAAGTTTCACAAGTAATATTAAAATAATTTAAATCTAGGTATTATGCCTGTCTAGCCATCTCCCTGGAGAAAAAAACAAGATAAAATTGTCTTATTTTAAAAGGTTGATTCTGTCAGGTACCATTTTAATAAGACTCTGTCTAATTAATTCAAGGAATGATCTAAGAACTGAAAATTTTCTTATCTACATTACCCAAAGTTCTGAATCAATTATATTTTAAAATAAGTGCCAAGGAGCAGCAATGATGTAGTACCCCTTTGCCTCCCAAATCTTGACCATCCATGAGAAACACAGGCTTTCACAGGTCATTGTTTTCTCCTTTCCTAGGTACCCCAAGGAACTTGGAAAGAAAGCAGCTGGACAAACTCGGCACCTTGTGCTTGCCAGGCAGGGGCTGTGCCACTGAGCTACATCCCTGGCACAAGCAGAGTGGATGAGAGAAGTGATATCAAAGAGAACAATTGTAAAAGCAGTAAACTATCATCTGAGTCAGGCATTTGAAGTAATATTTGAAAGCTTTTCTGGAGTTGCTTATAATTTGCGACTTAAACAACATACATTGCTGCTAGCTAACTTCAGATAATAACCATAGCAATTTCAAAAGAGGACTTAGAACCAGGAGTACAAAAACATCTGATAATTTCTTTCCAGTCACCAGAAATCCCTAGAGTTCAAGGTTGTAGTTTTTGCTTAAACTGGCATTATACTCATAGGAGATATCATAATGCCCAAATAATTTTGCTTTCAGTTTAAATTGTGTATTTATGGTCTATCATCCCTTAAAATGATTTTTGTGACTTTATCATAAAATCACAAAAGCATAAATCTTAGAAATCTGGATCCTATCTTAGATTTACATTTGATTAGCTACGCGACTGCAAGATAGAAGATTCTGGAAGGTAAGAGTTGGATAATTTCTAAAGTTCCTTTTAGTTCTGAATTTTTAAAGTATGAATATTATCCCCATCAAAATTCTTCACACTTCAACAGTGAGTTTTATCCTGTAAACACATACTGTATTTGAGATAGTGCATATACAAATATCTACTTTAAAAAAGCAAAAAGAATACTATTAAGCTTTAAAATGGATGTTTCTGGATGTCAACTAATCATAAGAAACCTGTAGGATATGATATTACTGTAGGGTTTGTAACTAGACAAATAAGAATTTTCATTAATGTTAGAGTCAAGAATTAAATCTGAATTTGAATTGCTCCAAAGCATACATGCTTTTAGCACCCATCACCTCACCTATTCTCATGGTTTTAAAAATGTGAAAAAATGGGAAATATTTGTCAAAGGAGAATGTCAACAGTAGCATTTCTCTTAGACTTCAAGCTTCTTGAAGGCAATGTTTTATATCCATGTTTCAATGATGTAAGCTCACACTGAGTATTCTCAATAAACTGTAGCACAATAAAGGCATAAACTGCCTTAAAGTACAAGCTAACTGACTCAAAATTTGTCTAACAGTTAAGTGGTGCAAAACAGTTGATTTTTATTCGTGGAAAAGTAGTTTTTCAATTATTAATATAGATGCTGCATTTTCAAAATCTGTAACATGATTCAAAAATAATTTTATAACATATTTAAAAGAAAAATTCCAAGTATTATGTGTTCCAATACTGAAATGCAACATTATAATGTTAAAAGTTATGAACATCCCAATATAGCATATTGTGATTTACAGCTGTAATTAATATATTCACAATATTGACAAATTCAAATGATTTTCAACTAGCTCATGTAATTTAGAGTATTCAGGAAACATTGCTATCTTATGGAATTTTCACGATGAGTGATGATTTAATCCAAATATACATCTCTACATGAACTACGGAGGTATTTAACTAATATGAATCAATCTTTTGATATATGCGTCGAGTCCAATTTTCTTACATTATTATCTCATCTTTTCTCTCTTCTTCAAAGTTGACTCAAAAATTACCAGTTTTACAATACTTAAGGTTATCGTGCATTGTTTAAAAGTTATAAAAATCATGTAAACAAATTAAATTTATACAATTTTATGAAAAATATTTCTAAATCATGTAAAGCCATTTTTATATTGTGTTACAAAACCAAACAACCTTTAAGTGAGAGGTGTTGCCTCTCAAATATTTGGATACATCATAGAGTTCTACATTCTAAGCCCATTTTACAAAATACACTGCTCATATTCCGCTGTCTTTTTTTATTTTTTTAAAACTTAGATGAGATTATCCTCAAATTATTCCTGTCCAAGTAAGCACTAAGCTCAATTTCTGGTGGATAAAAGTAAAGAGTTAAAAGAATATCTGAAAAAAATCAGTATATTACTAAAAGCATACTTAAAACTCATACACACACAGCCACACACCAGCAAGGAAATATGTATAAAGACACAGCCATGAGAGGACAAATGAAATGAGAGAGGGGGTGAGAATTGCAAAAATCTAAGAGCTGGAAAGCAGAAAAACAAGAACAAATCAGCAGTCCCTAATATTTTGAAACTCAAGCCTGCAGTTAGAAGAACCAAAAGCAACAGAATGTACAGTGCAGACTCTCCACTCCTCAGAAATTAGTACTATCTTATACTTCCGGAGATAGATATGAAAGTGAGAAGAAAATCAGACCAAAACAATTTGTTAAAAAGAACTGAAACTACTCAAATTAAACTCCAACATTGAAACAAAGTTAAACCTCTTACTGCATTTCATTTCCTGAGAGTAGTTAAAAGATAGGTTCTTTGTAGTGACTAGAACAAAAGTCCTTGGACAGCAAACAGGTAAGTCTAGACTCTTGGTCCATCTAGGCCCTGGAGTATTCGTGTTCTAAAAATACACATTTTCATTAAATGAAAGTTTAACTAATGAGTTTTCCAAATTCCCAGCCGTCTTCCCCACTTTGCTTCCTGAAGGCTGCCAGGCGAGGCTGTAATGTCAAAGCAAGAGATCAGAACACTCTTCTGTAAGTAAAGTTACTGATACATAAGGTCAGGTCATTCCACAACAAACTCCACAGTGAGTAGTCTCCACTGATACATTGAAAGTTTGTACTGTTACATATGAACTAAGAAGCAAAGTTAGAAGATATTTTAAGAGAGCCTCTAAAAAAATATGTCAAAACAAACCTGATAGAAAATTGAGAGGAATAGAAACTAATAATGTTTACAATAATTAAAAAGTTTAACAGCTTCCAAGAGAGATGAAAACTTATTTCCTTAAAAAAGAATAAGATGAAATTTTAAAAGGACTCATCAGAGAAGTAAATAAATAGTTCTCAAGATTTAAAAATAAGCTAGAAGAAATGAAAATGTTAATAGAAAGATCACAAGCCATAGTTAATGAAAACTTCCAGAAAAAATAGAGTAAATAATGAAAATGTGAAATATAAGTGGAGAGAAGTCAAGAAAATCTGGGTCCAAAACAGGAAATTAGCTATGAAACAGCAAAAACAGAATCATAATTTAAAAAAACAATTATGAAAATTAAAAGAGATTCATATGAAATGAAAACCAGGCTAACAAATATTATGCATAATGAATAAAATAAGTCTATATCAAGATATGTCCTCATGAAATTCCAGATAATGAAACCTCACAAGTTTCCAAAAATAAATTTAAAAAAAGACATAAATGCATGGAAGATTGACTATAACAGCACCTTGAACTTCTCAACATCAGCCCTGAAGGTTATAAGAAAGGGAAGCAGGAGCTGAAATATTGTAACAAAATAATTTCCAAACCAAAACTCTGTAGTCCATGATACATTAATCATTTGCAATCATTTACCCTTTAAAATTATTTGCTGAACCAACCTTCTCTAGAAAGCTAGCCATCATGCACTTTTTTTCTGAAAAATCTATTGGAAGGTGTAGGTCAAAATAAGAGAAAATGTTTAAAGAGATAAACATAAAATACAGAAAATAAAGATTCTCCCATTTAAAAAGTACATGGCTGAAATTCCTAAGGGAATCAGGAAGGGGTCTCAGAATGTTAAATGCCCTTGATCCTCACTAAAACCTCTGGGACAGCTGTCTGCAAGGAGTGATACTGACAGAATAAATATCTGATGAGTTTGAATATATTGAAATGATATTAAATGACTTATGTAGGGAAGTGGTAATTTGGGGATGGATTAATTTTCAACTTCATTAAAAACTTTATTAAAAAATATAGACATCTATAGAAAACAGTTTATGGAAAAAATATAACAACATACACTAGCTAACTGATCTATATATAACATTAGTCTATGCACTACTTATGCAACATTCCTTCAAGCAAATTACAGTGCAACAGGGTCGGAAGGATGAGAGAGGAGAGATGGGAGGAAGTTGGCCTGACTCGCCCTCCTTAGGGGAGCGGTACAAAATTCAAAAAGCAAAGAGTAGAGCAACAAGTATGTTATTTAAAGATAAAGAGATTTGTAAAAGCTAACAGTTTTTAAAATAGTTGAAAAATATTTTTACATCTGAAAAGAAGGAAACTGGTAGTTTAACCACAGGGGAAATGTAATGTGTTTATACCTCAGTAAGTATAAGGGAACTTAGGGCGCCGAGCCAACCAGTAAGCAGCCTGCCGCCCTGGTAAGTGACTGTGGTCTAGCAAGCCGCGGCCACCCCAGGGCGGGGAAACAAGAAGCAAGAGCCAAGCGCATCTCCTGAGATACGCGCCATGTTGGAATTTAGGGCGCCGAGCCAACCAGTAAACAGCCTGCTGCCTACCGGGGCGCAGCTTAGAATCAAACATACCACACCCCTCACACACACACACACACGCACACACACCGTTAACAATTGGGATCCAGGGATCTGGGTATCTCTTAGGAGGTGATCATATTTGGTACAGCAAGTCGGGGGAGTTTCCTTCTACTATCTCTGAAGGCAGATATTTTTATCGCCGTTTTGCTTTGTCCTGATTAACGGTGTTGCTCTATTAAATAATCTGTGTTGATATGTTCTATAATGTTGTATACTTCTTTGATTTTGCTGTACCTAGTAGAAGAACAACTATTGTGAAGACAACGAGATATACAATGTTGCCTATTACTGTTGTCCTGGTGACCTGCTTTGATGTTCTGTGCCAATTTCACTATACTGTCTCAATTGGCTTTATTCCATCCTGTTTTTTTGTAACTGTTTGCACCCTCACTGTGTGTTCACTTTGTATGCCTTAATTTTGTAACATGAACAGCTATTTCTGGGAGGACAGCATGTGGTTTGTCAACTAATGATTTATGCTTTTTTTTTGAGGTTTTGTATTGTTTCTACCCTTTTTTCTGTATTGCTTTTTTTCTCTTTAAAATTTAAAAAAAAATAAGGGAAACAACTAAATTCAACAAGAGATAAATAATTCTTTGGCTATAATGATAAAAGTATTCTAAGCACCATATACTCACACAGATTTCTAAATAGTTTATTTATCAATATACTCAATGGTCATGAGAGTTAGGATAGCTAAATGCTTCCTCTCCCGATGACAGTACATGAGCTTGAAGCAGTGACAGTCATTTAAGAATTTGTTTCCTACCAACCAAGAAAATAATATGATCATTGGTCAGTGGCCTAAGATTCCTTCTACTACATAAATTTCATCGCATGTAACATTGATTTTGTGTATCCAGTGGTTTCATTTTGTCAAAGAATTGACTTTAATATTTATGCTAAAAGTTACCTATGTTTTCTTCCTTTCCATTTCTCTTCGGTCCCTTTGTCTCACGTTACTCTGTTTTTATATTTTTTGTGCCTGTTTTGTGCTTCTACTATATTCGATAAGTGGGAAGAAAGAAGATCACTACTGATACTGTAATGTGTTGGAAAATAAGCTCCAAATAAGTCATAAAAAATATACTTATGAGAAGCGATATTGTGCAGTCATTATGAACCTGAATTCTAACAGTCAGTTACTTGGATGCAGATTTCAACTCTACCACTGACTATCTCTGTGATATTGGAGATGTTACTTGTCTCTGTATTTGAAATCTATTTTCAATTGCAATTAATAACAGTCCCTCTGGACACTGATGCGAGCATGAAGTGATTTCTTGTGTTTGGATCTTAGAAGAGTGTCCAAAGGACAGCTGAGACACATTAATATTAGCTTTATTATAATGGAGATCAATGAATAATTTTGGTCACCATATGACTAGAAATAAAGATGAACAGAACTTAGGAGACCATAAAAGCTCTATTAATGTATAGAAATAGCATTTTCTTTCTGATAATGGAGCTCTTGACTCTAGAAAAGTATATTGCTGGTACAGAAAAATCACAGATGTTATTACTATGATAGTAAGATCCTGATTTCTTATTATCGCAGATGTCTATTATCAGGGACTGGCCAAGATCCCCAGTCTTGCACATGAGTGTATGGTGAGGGTTTAAATAAATGAGACGAGTGGTATACTTTTAGGGCTCCAGGAGGATCAAAACCCTGTAGCAGAGTTCAAGACCCTGAGGCTAAGACAAGGAATGTCTCTGGGCAGAAAGTATCTATTTAGTTTTTCAAGCAAGGAAAGAATTAGAGCGTAAAACACGGGAAATAGAGCAGGATCTTGGGAGGGGTTCAAGGATTTTTCCAAGTAACAGATTATGTTAATTTAGGAGAAGCATTTTAGGACAAAGTCTCCAAATTGACTTTCACTACAGGAGTGAGATGCCTGCAGCTACAATCTCTGTCTTGTTAATTGGGGTTGGAGCCAGCTGTCCTCAGCTGTGGCCTTATCTTGCTCTTTGAGTTGTCTCTTTGTTCTCTGTTGGCCATGCCCTGACCATGCCTCAGCCATGCTGCAGCCCTGCACATGTGCTCAATTTCCAGTTTCAATGGTTCCCAACAGTCTATTTTTTGGTTGATTCATATGATAAAGTCATAAGAGTTCCTACACCTCCACTAGATACTTGGTGTGGCGATTGATTAAGTGTCAATTTGAGGAAATAATGCCTAACTGAATTGGTTGAGCACAGTTCCAGGTATGGAAGACTCAACCTAGGGAGGATTATTGCCAGAACGTTATAAAAGCCAAATGAAGAAGGAAGGATTGCTCCTGTTTCCTTCCGAGGAGCTCCAGTCTTCCTTTCACCTTGGACATTATCTCCTGGCTTTCAGCACAGACTCTGCAGCCTTGGAGAGCGGAGCCTTTGGCTTCTTGATATGGACTTGCATGGGACTTACGTGGAGCTCCAGGTCTTGAGTTGGATTCTTCACATCCCCAGTGTGCAGAGAGCACCATTGGCCTCTCCCACACCCAACTGTGTGGATAAGCACTCCTAAGCCAATGTGTACATTTTCACAGATTTGCATGTCTCTTATTATATCTGCTTCTCTAGTAAATATTGGCTGATACACTCAATAAGTACGATTTTACATTGAAAACTTGATGATCCACTGGTCCCTGACTTTAAACTATTTGAAGCTGTTGTTGCTTTTTATTTTTTAGTTATTGCTACCTCTTAATTTTTAGGATTTAATCGAACAGCTTAAAAATGTGAATCTTACAAAGATAATGTAGTATTTCTACAGGGAAGATATAAAAATGTACTGGAGGATTGGTCGCCATGCCAGCTGAAATAACTCAGAGGGCATTAACGGAAGTGGCCAGGATACTGATAGTATCACTTACGAATTCCTGTTTGAAGATTGTAATAGCTTCCAAAAAGGCTCACCTACTTCCCAATCTCTTTTACAATACTATGTACTTACTGCACCAAATCTTTTTTGATACAGCTATAGTCATAGCAGTATTCCATTCAAATGTCTTCAATGTGTCTTTAGTGGCTATAGGAAATGGATTTCACTTGCTTGGCATAGTATTCAAAGAACAGTGCAATCTCATCCAAACTCTTTCTTTCTTTCTTTCTTTCTTTCTTTCTTTCTTTCTTTCTTTCTTTCTTTTATTATTTTTATTTTTATTTTTATTTTTTTGTGCAAATTGAGGGTTGGGTCAGCTTTGCATGACACAAACCAAACAGAATATTTGATCCTTATTTAGTGCAACCTGTGCAGGCCACCCAACATCAGTAATCACACCTTATACCACCATTATTCCTCCCCACCCTACATAGGAGCACACCCTTGTCTTTCCAAGTAAGGCCATGTGTTATTTTCTGTATCAATTATCACTTTTGTAATAAGCGTGGATTATTTCTCCCAAGCTCATGCAAGTTTTCTTGTCAGTGCTTTTCACAGAATTTTGAAGATATGCTTCAATACACTTTAAATGCTAGCACACATTACCTGCGTTTAATACTACTAGACAGTAGGCTTTCAGAGGAAATAAACCTAACTTGTAGTTATTGTCATTTAAAAAATAATCTATAAGATTTACTAACATGCTTTGAATTTAAATAATGTTTAATACTTATTAAATTAAATGAATTGTATTGATCACAGCCACAGACACATTTGCTCAAATATTCTCTCTTAAAATTAGTCACTCAAATTAATTTTAAGAGCTGTAACTCTTCTCCTATTTTATGATATAACCTTAAATGATGTTCTAACATCAAATATTTAAAAACATAGCAATGATTAAGTCAGGTTTAGAAGACACTCAACTCATCTTAATTAATCCCTCAAATTAATTGAGAACCAATATTATATTTAGGGTTACTAAAGTAACACAAATGATTTTGATTTAATTATCAAATAAAAACTGTAAGTCTAAGAGATTATCTATTATTAGTTTTCCATTGCTGCTTGCAACAAATTGTCACAAACTTGGTGACTTACTAGCCCTTTTTTTCTTTACAGTTTTGCATTCAGAGATCTCTCAGGGCTAGAAAAAATGTTTATAGGGTTGCATCCTTTTCAAAATCTCTGGAGAAAATCCATTTCTGCTTTATTCTGGCTTTTAGAAGTTGACCTCCATTCTTTTCATTTTTCCATTTCAAAATCAGCAAAAACCCAGCTTCACTGAGGTGTGATGGACAAATACAAATATATGTATTTAAGGCATACAAAATAGTGTTTGATTAACACAAGCAAACTAATTAGCATATATTACAGTATCTCACAGTTATCATTTTGCATGTGTGGGAGGGCACTGGAGATCTACTCTTTTAGCAAATTAACAGTATTAATAACAATAATTACTATACTGTGTATCAGGTATGCAGTACATATTCATCTTGTAACGGAACATTCATATTCTCTGACCAATACCTATCCTTTTCTTTATGACCACCCATGTCTTCGTAACAGTCATCCTACAGCTTATTACTGTGAGTTTGTCTTTTTTCCTAGATTCTACATATAAGAGAGAAATCACCATGTGAATTTTTCCATGACTAGTTTGTTTCACTTATTTCAATTTATGTAACCCACTCTTTGATGGACATTTACATTTTCTCTATATTTTCATCATTGTAAATAAAGCTATAATGAACCTGAGAGTACAGGCATCTTTTTAGAATTATGATTTTATTTCCTTTGGATATATACTCAGAAGTAGAATTGCTTATGCATATGGTAGTTTTAGTTTCAGTTTTTCTGAAACAATAGAAAGCTTAAGAAAAACAAATACATGCATAATTAATGACATAGGGTGAATAATTTCGTGCTTTGCTTTCCATCATTTTTCTCAGTCACTTTTCTCATGCATTTAAAAGAGTGTTTAGAAGTACATTGCACCCACCCAAAGAAGCCATTATAATCTTCCCTTCTTCATTCACCAGATTAAAATATGAATCTTTAGTTCTCCTTACCATATAACCTAACATATACACAATGCTCAGAGGTCCAAAACATTGGAAATCATTGATGGAGCATTATTTATATACCACAGCTAACATCAAGATTTACTAATAATTTAAATAATGCATACATCAATTAAGAGATCTATATGAGGCAGAAAGAAGTTTGGACCATATATATGACTTCCAGATGATCCTACTTAAGGTGTTCAGTCTCTAGCTCACCCAGAGCAACAAGTGGATTATTTTCTCAGTGAGAAAGGAATATGCAGATTATCAGTCATGTCCACTTTATGATCAAGAAATCAAATAAATGTTAACTTACATCATATTCTGTAGGGAAATTTGCTTCACAAATCTACACATTATATTTGCTTGTTATAAATGAAGCAATACTTTAAAAAGAGCATCCTACTGATAAGTTTTTTCTTCTTAGTGTTTATCATTAGTCTATTTACCTAAAGGAATCCTCATTAGCAACATGTTTATAAGTAAAGAGCATCAGAATGTATGCTTCCTTTCCTAGGAAACATACCTTATTACTGCTCAGTTACTATGCTAAGTACTTATGCCCAAAATGACAATCAAATAAAGACAAAAGGTTCTATATCCAAAGACCTCATAGCAGATGTTCAAGTACATAAGGAATTAATAGCCAGACTAAGGGTGGTATGTTATAGAAAGAAACTGGTCTCAGTGGTAGAATGATGGGAGACTATTAAGAAATCACTGTCTAATAGGACGAGGATGTAAGTCCACATGGAAATGAGAAAAATATACTAATATATTTATTTTCACCATTTAGAAAAAAGGTGATAATTCCAAAGCAGGAATATGAAATTAAGAAAAAGGAGTAAAGAGGGATACCATTAAGAAAATATAATCTATCATATTTGATAAGGGGTGACTTGCTAAAAAATCTACACCAGGGGAAAAAAAGGAAAAAACAAACAAAATCATAATCACCACAAACAGAAAAAATCATGCAAGGGACAAAAGCAGAAAAGGAAAGACCACATTAAGTGGATTGATATGTCCCATATAGGGTATGTGTATGTGGCATGTGCCCAGAGCTGTGAAAGATCATGAAATCACTGCAGAAGTCAACTTTCCAATGGCTGAGCCAAAATACCCAAGCACTCAACAACTTAGTGGAGGAGACATTTAATGTGGCTCACAAGATTCAGAGAATTCTGCCACTGGATGACTGACCTTAAGGCAGAAACATGGCAGAAGGGCAAGCAGAACAAACTGCTCGTTTTGTAGTAGCCAGAAAAAGAGTAAAGGATAATAGTGCCAGAGAGAAAGGTGCCAGCAACCTTCCCAAGGCCAGGCCCCCTCTGATACTGCCAGTAGTGTTCTTTAATAATCTGCTAAGAATCTCTCAATACAGTCTGTAACAAACTTAACTGTCATAGACACTTTTATGGTTTAGAGGTAAGTTGGCCCCCAAGTCTCCTGTGTTTGGAAGCTGTCTTAGTAGGAAGCAGATGAGACCTAGAAGGGTGTTTCTTCCTTCCCTTGTGCTCCCTTCCCTCCCTGCTTTCTGGCCGCCATGACAGGGGCAGCTGTCCTCCACTTCGTGCCTTCTTCCATGCAGTCCCTATGTCCGGGCCTGCTGATACTTCTAAAATGTGAATCATTTTAGAATGTGAATCCTCCTTTAAACCGTGGGTGTTGGCTACTTTGTCCCAGCCATGAGTAATGACTAAGACAGATTCCAAACACATAAGAAGCTGGGAAGAAGTTCAAATTGGTGGAGATGTCACCTGAGTTTGCTCTGAAAATGCAGGTGAAAACTAACTGTGCAGAAGGGTTTAATGTTTTAAAATGATTTTTAAAAAGTAATTGCATCTTCAAAAAATTAGTGCTCATATTAACCATAATTTGTTGACTGCTCAATTATAAGTAGCTTAACTAATCCTGAGGAGTAAATTTCTCTGGTGGTAAAAGACATTCTAAAACTATACATTAATATCTCAGGAGCACTCTAATAGAAGTTTTAGAATTTGATTATAAAATACCTCTATTTTTGTTTTTCAGTTGAAGGCACTTGATATATGCTTGCTATTTTTAGTCACTTTTAATTATAAAATATTAGCAATATTAGAGTACTATTATTATTTTGAAAGATCATAATACTCTTAAAGAAAAACATTTATGTTTAAATTCAATCAGATAGCTTATGCCCAAGAAGGATTACTGCTCTGCCAATTGTCTTCCCATAATGATCAAGTAAAATTCTAGGACTAAACACACCAAAGTGATTGCTAGGTTACTGCCTAGAGTTACACTGGCAGCACTGAATGGAGATGTAGGAGAATAAGGTGGTTAAAATTTGTGTGGCAGGGCATAGAAAAGAAAGGGATAGAATGTTCCAAAGATTAGTAATGAATGTGATGAAAGAATTATTTTGCAATTTTTGCTTGAGTCTTTATCAACATTTGACTGAGAGGAAATCACCCGAGTCCAAGAAAGAACAACTAGAAAGTATCTCAAACAACCATCGCGCCTTTCACTGTTGTATTCACACCAGGCAAAATACAGACTATTTGATATATATGCTATATTGGGTAGAGGTCTCGGAAGAGACATGTGCTAAAAGTGGTGATAAATCAGTACCAGACTAAGTGCCTTTCTGTTATGATTTGGTTCTTAAATGTTGCTCAAATCTCCGGTGCTCGATAGCAAGGTACTCAATACAGAAATGTTCAAAAGTAGAGTGCTTGGTAGGTGTCTCAATCATGGGAGTTCTGATCTGATGAAAGAATTAATCCACTCATAGATTCATAGCTCAAAGGGCTATTGGGAGGTGGTGGAACCTGGAGGAAGTTGGCTCTGGTAGAAGGAAATAAGTCACTGGAGTTGTGCCCTTGGAGGTTGCATTTGTCCTTCTTCTCTTGCTCCATTTGTTTCCCCTCTGCCATGAGGTAAACAACTCTGCCCCAGCGTGCTTGCGCTCTTCCTCTTGATGTCTACTTCACCCTGGCTGTCAGGAGTGGCATCTAATGATCATAGGCTGCGACTTCTACAACCAAAATAAGCCTTTGTCTGCCAAAATAAATCCATCCTCCTGTTAAGTGATTTGCTTCAGGTATTTTGTCAGTGCTATGTGGTGTAAAGCTGACTAACCCATGCTCTGAATGCCATAAAAAAGTACAAAAGTCCCACTTGATCATTTTTTAAACTATATGCTAGCATAAAGTCTAACATTCTTAAGAGGAATACATCAACTTACAGCACCTGTCCATGTAAAATATGAACAATACCAAATTTTTCAGGTATACAAAAAAAAAGAAGAAAAACCAGGAAAACTAAATAAAATCAGATCTAGAATGAGAGTGAAGATATGTACAATGAAAATAAACTTACCTTAAAATAACTAGTATGTCTTTTATAACTATGCTCAAAGATATAGAGAAAATACAAATGATAAGAATAGAAATGGAGATGATAAAAGTAACTCAAGTAGACCACGTAGATATGAAGAATTCAATATAAAAATAAAGCACTGGGGTTTACAGGAAATTAGATCCCTCAGAAAGAAAAACAGTGAATAAAGCATAAATTAGAAACTATTATAAATGATTTTGGGTGCTAATTATACTGTGTGTATACATGTATGTATACAAATGGGTTAGTTTAAATATATGCAAATTTATCAGCCTGTACCTTAAGGTGAATGAAATGTATTAAATTATACACCAATGAAGACATTTTTTAAAAGAAATCACAGTATTTTATAGGCATGCCTTCTAACCAAAGTATAATTTTAATTCAAATCTTAAAATACTATTTAAACTTAGGTACAGAATAATTTTAGCAACTGATGTATAACATTCTTGTACTATATTACCATATCCATGTCTGATGAACTGAGAAATTTGTGTTTATTATAAAATCACAATAAGATGATTATTTCTACAATGTATCCTTATGTAAATACTGCAGCCTTGTTTAAAATTTATTATATTAAGAATTTTAAAAGAAGTTGAAATGAGTGTTAATTTTTATTATTTCCTGAAGAGCAGTAGAAGGTATTAAAAAATTCAGATTTCTCAAATTCAATATGAACAATACGTCTTTTGTAAATATCTTAACTTATTCTTGCTTTTTTACTTGTCTATTATAGAAGTATATTGAAAGTCCATTTATCTAGAAATTACTGTCATTAAGAAGTCTTTGCTTTTGAACTCATTTTATTTTGATAAATATCTCTTCTCCAATCACACGTACACACACACACACACACACACACACACACACATACACAGAGGCAATTAAAGTCTAAATTTATCTTCAGGGGACATTTCATAGGTTTTAACCATTGTTTTTGAATCTTGAATAATTACCTGGAATCTTGAAAGCATTTTAAAGCAGAATTGTTAAAATTGGAATAAAAATCCCTACTGAATATCCTATAAAAGAAAATGTATTTCTATGCTAATTAGCAGTCTAATGAGTAACCTGTGATCTTCTCTCAAGTGAAAAAACTTACTGTTCCAGGAATTTCACCTCCCTCCGCCTAGTTTAAAGAATGCAAGAAACAACCTTTTTCTTTTCTAGGCAATTAACTGTTCAAGATGTGGTATCCCTCTAGTTTCAGTGCTTTGGATTGCAGGGATTTAACTGATCATTAATCTGTGAGTGCACTGGGTAGACTAGCTGTAAATAGGCTTCAGGTAGGAGAGATAGGTATCAGCCGTGACTGAGAGGCCCCTAAAATGTTAGTCTCCACCCCTTAAAATATCTCCAATCTTGATTTTCCTTTATCTTTTAAATATAGTTCCTCTCAACAAATAATTATTTACAGTAGTTTTCCTTGGAAAATTGAAATCACCTTGCAAATGAGTCCCTTGGGTAAAACAAAACTGGTAAGCTATAATTAGCTACTAATATCTAAGTAATAATTAGCTTCTAAGATTAGCAGGCAAAAGTCTAGTTATACAAAGCAAGCCCCAACGAAATGATGGAGACAGTGGTAAAACTGATGATCCAAACTTTGGCATTTGGATGCTTTCCCAAAGAGCCTACTCAGGCTATTTCTCAGTAATGATGGCTTTTTCATCACTAATTTCCATACACCTTTCAAAGCTTTCCCTCTCCCAGTCAACTTTATACTCCAACAGTCAACCTTGAAAAAGTCTGCAGCATTTAGAACTGCTGGTCAACTCTTTCTTTAAACTTTTCATCTCTCTTATTGTAGCCATTATTGCTTACTTTCTCGTGTGTGTGTGTGTGTGTGTGTGTGTGTGTGTGTGTGTGTGTGTTGCTGGAGATTAAACACAGGATCTTTGCCCTGAGCTAGTTTTCCAGTCCTGTTTATTATTGAGACACACCCTCTTTAAGTTGCCCTGTCTGGATTTGAACTTGGGAACCTCCAATAGCTGGATTAGCAGGTGTGTGCCATCACACTAAGCCTCTTACACACTTTTTTGACCATTTCTTTTCTTCCTCTTTTCCTGCTTGTTCTCAATTCTTTCGTTGTTGAAAAAAAGCCATTATTTAAATTTATGTCCACAGCTTTGCTTCCTTTTCTAAATCAACTGAGCTCTGACCATTTCAAAAGTAGAACTATTATGTAATGCGAATGTCTACAAATTGTGTAGATCCCAATACAATGACTTTCCTACTGTATAGTTCCAAACCACTTGTGGGATACTTACAGCTATCTTGTAGTACCACAGCATTTCAAATTCTTCATGGAAAAAGTAAGTTAATAATTTCTTCAACTTAGAATAGTTTCTGATCTTGATTTTTGCCTTCAATTAAAGCACGATTTTAAACTCTCACATTGGTCATATTATGTGCTTCCCTTTTGTTATCACAAACGATCATGAAGCTCCACCAATATTGTCTTACCTTGAAGTCATGTGTACCCTCTGTCTTTCCATATTTAGGAACATCTTGCTTTTTGGAGGCCTCTCTGCTTCTATCCCATACAAAGTAGGGTCATAAGATTCTCTACTGCTCATGTTTTTCAAAAAAATTTAAATGACATCCTGTTTTTAATCAATAAAGTATTTACATCATACATCTAGAGGCACATAGATGAGTTTCAATATGTTTTTAGAGTTCTCTCAACTCTGCTACTTTCCTTAAAACCAGCGTGGATTACTCGAAATCTGAGCATATTTTTGCAGTTCCCCTGTGATATGATATTTATCAGTTCTCCCATTTCTTCTAGCTATACTCCATGTTTGAGGACTCGATTTGCATAGTTGTAACACTCTTCTTAACGCCTCTTTTATTTTCCAAAGTAGAAGGATCTCTTCCAAATACCCAGGAACACTTTTTTCATACACAGTTACACTTTGTGCCTTAAACTATTTGTGTTTTCTTATCTTCATTGATATTTTAAAAGTTTTTCAGTGTTATTGAACCTATGAGAGTAGAGGTTTTCATTGATGATCTTCTGTATTTCCACTGAGTCTGTAGTAATTTCACCTTTTTCATTTCTTATTCCATGAATTTGAGATTTTTTCTTTCCTTTTTTTAATAAAGTTGGCCAGGGGCTTATCAATTTTATTTATTCTTTCAAAGAACCAACTCTTTTATTCATTGATCCTTTGTACTGTTTACTTAGTCTCTATTGCATTAATTTCTGCTCTGATCTTTATAATTTCCTCCCTTCTTTTGGCTTTTGGCTTGTCTTGCTCTTCTTTTTCTAGATGTTTGACCACTGTGGAGGTCAGTCTGGAGATTCCTCAAAAAGCTGGGTTTGGAAGTCCCATTTGACCCAGCTATTCCACTTCTGGGTATGTTCCCAGAAGAACTGAAAACATCATACCACAGTGATATATGTGCACCCATGTTTACAGCAGCACAATTTATAATAGCCAGATCCTGGAAACAACCAAAGTGCCCCTGAACTGAGGAATGGATAAAAAAGTTGTGGCATTTTTATACAATGGAGTACTACTCAGCTATAAAGAATGATCACATTGAGATATTTATAAATAAATAGACATGACTTGAGACCATTCTCTTAAGCAAAATAAAACAAACTCACAAGTATAAATACCATATAGTCTCCCTGGTATGAGAGTTGATAAGAGTATATAAGATTTTATGGTAAGCATGAGTCCCCATCTCATAGCTTTGAAGCCTTTCAATGTTTCCAATCATCAGTTGGAATGGTTTTATTCTGTTTTGTTTGACTATATCATGCGTGATGATATGAACAGTTGTTTTGAAGAAAACAAAATATTATGACAGCTATTGCTGATTTAATATCATCCTTCTTAAAAGTCTGACCATGCTTCTATTCTTCTACTAGCATTGGTTCTATCCATCACATTGTGTCTTATTGGGATTTGAATATGTGTGATAGTTTAAACAAAATTTTTCTATTGAAAATGAGATATTATAGTACCCATTGATCATGTTCTATTATTTGGTTCAGAAAGCCCTGTAATTCTTTCACTCTTTGAATTGCTTTATACTATTTTGTTATGTTTGATATTATTGTATTTGAAACTATGCTCAACTATAGCAGAGTAAGAGATATTGTGATAGCTACTATTGATGTCCGGTTGTCTTAATGTAAAGTACTGTGTTGCCTATGTTGTCTTGTTCTGATCTGCTCTGCACTGCCCTCTTTTGTTTTATTCTATTTAAAATAAAATTTAAAAAAAAGTTTTTGAAGTTCATACTATGCTTTATTTTTCTATAGTCTATAAATAGTAAATAAAATAAAACACAAGGAAATGAGAATCCAGGAAGTTGTGTGATCAGTACTCAGGGCATTATATTATGTTTACAATAATAATTATACATTGTATTACCTGCCATCTTACTAGCAGTGCTCTAAGTGCTGTTAAACAAGTTTTTACATAATTTGAAGCAAGCAAATTTGTTACATAGAAGGGATTTTTATCTTCCTTGCAGGTCTGATATTTTATAATAATATAAAATTTCATCAATTCTGATTGGCAGATAAAAGAATAAAGAATATATATAATATTATGTTCTTCCCCCTTCTTGAATTCATTCATAGATGATTTCTAAAAGATACACTTTTGGAGTAACTCTCCAGTATATATAAAATTGCATTTGAGAATTCCCAAAAAGGTAACAAGAAAGAGTCACCCAGGCAATAATTAAGAGCTCCTAGTTTCTTTATATTTTGATCTTTTCATTCTGTAGAAAAGCACAAGAGAGAGGAAAGTATGCAAACTGTGACTGATTCTGTGGAATGGGAGGTTGACGATGCCTGATGATGGAGCCTGTTAGAGCACGTCGGTTAAGCTTAGGTGCTCTGAAACTAGAGCCTGGCTTTGAATCTGTAATTCAGCATTACCTAGCTCAAGGGAGAAGTTTAAAATGAAAATAAGATAACTCATGGAGTTGATGTGAGTACTAAATTAGTTAACAATATTAAGGCCTTAGTATACTACCTGGCATTTAGTATGTCAAAACTCCTAGCTATTATTTTTCTTGTCTGTGTTATTTTATCTGTTTAGTTTTCATAGTTGTCAAGATAATAATGTAAAAAACAAAAGTAACAAAAAATAGGAAAAGTGTCTAAAAACTCAATATTAAAAAAGCAAAAATAATTTGGGTAATTACTTGTTTCTATTTATTTATTTTCACAGTGCTGGGAATTGAAACCAGGGTTGTAAGCATGCTAGGCAAGTGCTCTACCAGTCAGCTACATTCCCAGGTTCAGATGTGGTTGCTTATTCTCACAGGTATTTGTCTGTACCTTTAAAAGAAAATCTGTCTCTCCACGTAACTGTAATAACAAAATTCACCCTACAATCCTGATGCTCAGAGAATATCTAAGTTCCTGGGTTCTTAAACCTGAGATGGTCTGATTGTCATGCATGACCAACAGTTGTTTTGCAGTAATAAAACAAATAATGATGTCCAATCTGATATACAGCTTAGTCTTGGCCCATCCTTTAAATTTGGTTGCCCTAGGGTTTGGCAGTTTTTAGCATCTCTCAGTACATATAATCTGTGGCCAGAGTTGTTTCTGGAAAAATGATGTTAATTAATTCAAACAGATTTCTCAGTCTTTGCTTCTCCCAATCCAGCTTATATCCAAAATGAGATTTTCTTTGAGGAGATAGGGAAAGGATTTGTTGTTGGTAGCTTCACAGGAAGTTGAATCTTGTGTCTTCAATAATTCTCAGGGATAATCAGTATCAATATCATCTCTAGTTCATTTCATTTCACAGACTGATATCTGTTTTTACATACTTTGTGGAATTTATTTAATTTATGAAAATAGCTTGTTTACAGAAAAGCAAATGCCTTTTAATAATAAGTTCAAGTCTTGTTGAAGTGCATTATTACTTATAAAAATTTAATTTTTAGTTGGTTTTCTTGATTTTCCCCAACAATAACTGCCTAGCTGTCACTGAGTGGATTTAACACCAGCAGAAATAGCAGGTAAACCAAGTCTCCTCATGACTTTTGCACTGCAGAGTAGAGAAGAATCTAGCTGAGTGAGATCTCAGGTACTGTGAGAAGGACCAAAGACCTTAGCCATACACCTTTAACCCAAAGTATATGGAAATACCAGCTCCTCCAATGACAAGATGACAAAATTTTGCCATTGTGGCTAACACTGAATGGGTGACCAAAGCCTCAGATGTGACTGCCTTTCACAGAACTTTCTAGAACACAAGCCCCTAGGGAGTCAGTCTTAGTTTAAGTTTTCCTCCACAGATATCCTCCAAAAATATACATTCTCCCTATGCCCTAATATTTTTCACTTCTTTCTTATTTTGCTTTATTGCATAGGCAAAAAAATGTGAAATTTACTGACAAGAGTAAGTTTCTCTTATTTATTTTTTTAAATTTTATTTTAAAGAGGATAAAACTAATAACAAAACAGAACAAAGCATATCAGAAGAAAACAATGTAAGTGACAAAGATTTCAAAGCAAGACAACAGGAGAACATCACTGGCTATCATATTGTCTCTTGTTTTCTCCCACATAGTTGTCCATATCTTTACACACAATGAATTCATACAAAACAAAATAGCATTCATTTTAGTACATGGTGATAGGCATGGGTCTAGTTTTAGTTTTCAGCATATGGAGAGCCAAGTTTTCCAGCACCATTTATTAAAGATACTGTCCTTCTTCCAGTGAATGTGTTTGGCCCCTTTATCAAAGATGAGGTGACTGAGTGTGTTTGTAGTTGTAGTTGTATCTTCTAACCTATTCCATGATGTTGGAGACCACTACAAAATGGCTCTGATTAGGATTTAAATTTTACTAATTGGCTTTCTATGTTTATCTGTGACTCTGTCCTAGGCCTCGGCCCCTTGCCTGGCTATGGGAGCTGATTCATAGTAAGTGAACCTCTATGAATCACTGGTCCTGGCTGAGGCCATAGTGGCCTGTGAGGCCAGAGATACCTCAAAGGGCAAGATAAGGCCACAGCTGTGGACACCTTTGCTCCAACCCCAATTAACAACTTGATAGAGACTGCAGCTGCAGAAATCACTCATGCAGTATCAATCCTATCATAAATGTCAATTAGATATAGGACAGTTCTCCTAAAGTGGCATAATTTACTAGTTGCAGAAGTCTTTGAAGTCACTCCCAAGGTCCTGTTCATTACCTGAACTTTCCTCAGTTTCCCTGCCTTTTGTCCTTACCTAATAAAAGTGGGCTAATCCAGAAAAGCTTCTGTCTTAACCCTCAGAGTCTTAAGCTTACCTAAAGGGTTTTGACCCTCCTGGAGGCCTAAAAAACCATACAAATATCTCTTTTTATTTAACCTCTGCTGTACACTTATTTGGGAGATTGGGGATCTAGGTCATGACCCGATACATTGATCTTCAGATATGTTTTTATTCCAGTACCATGCTGATTTTATTACAGTAGTTTTGTAGTATAACTTCAAGTCAGGCATTGTGATGTCTCCTGCCTTGCCTTTGTTGCTTAGAATTGCCTTTGCTATTCTAAGTCCCTTCTGGTTCCTAATGAATTTCAGGAGTGATTTCTCTAGATGTGTGAGGTATGCTAGTGTTATTTTGATTGGTAATGCATTAAATCTGTATAACAATTTTCGGATAATGGCCATTTTCACAATGTTTGTTCTTCCTATCGATGAACACAGGATGTGTTTCCATTTTTCTGAGGTTCTCTTCGATTTCTTTTTTCAGGTTTTTATAATTTTCCACGAATAGATCTTTTACTTCTTTTGTTATATTGATTCCTAAGTATTTCATTTTTTTCAATGCTATTGTGAAGGGTGTGGCTTTTTTATTTCTGTCTCAGTGATTTTATTGTTGGTATATAGGAATGCTATTGATTTTTGACTGTTGACTGTGTATCCAGCTATATTACTGAATTTATTTATTATACTTAGGAGTCTTTCAGTGGATTTTCGGGGTCCTCTATGTAGAGTATTGTGTCATCTACAAATAATGATAATTTAACTTCCTCTTGTCCTATCCTTAGTCTTTTTATTTCTCTCTCTTGTCCAATTGCTCTGGCTAGTATTTCCAGCACTATATTGAATAGGTGTGGTGATAATAGACATCCTTGTCTTTTGCCTGATTTTAGGGTAAAGGCTTTCAGTTTTTGGCCATTTAATATGATGCTCACTATTGGTTTATCATAGATGGCTTTGATCATATTGAGGTAAAGACCATCTATTCCAATTTTCTGTAAGGTTCTTATCGTGAATAAGTATGGGACCTTCTCAAAAGCTTTTTCTGCATCTGTAGAAATCATCCTGTGATTCTTAGTTTTGGCTCTATTGATATGGTGGATTACATTTATTGATTTATATATGCTGAACCATCCCTGCATTCCTGGAATGAGTAGTCATGGTGTATAATCTTCTGGATGATTTGCTGCAATCTGTTTGCCAATATTTTATTGAGAAATTTTGAGTCTTTGTTCATTAGAGAGATTGACCTGAAGTTCTCTTTTTTAATTGGGTCTTTCTCAGGTTTCAGTTAGCATTAGAGAAATGTTACATTAGGGAAACATTAGGGAACATTACAGAAACATAACGTTAGAGAAACATTAGGGAAACATTAGAGAAATGTTTGCTTCCAGGAATGAGTTAAGAAGAATAGCTTCCCTTTCAATTTCATAGCAGAGTTTGAAGAGTGCTGGCATTAAGTCTTCTTTGAATTTCTTATAGAATTCTGCAGTGAATCCATTTGAGGCCGGGCTCTTCTTCGTTGGTAAGGATTTAATTACATTTTTTATTTCATTAGTTGAAATTGTGTTATTCAACAGTTTTACATCTTCTTGACCTAGCTTTGGTAATTCTTATGTTTCTAGGAATCTGTCCATTTCTTCTGCATTATCAACTCTATGAGACTAGAGATTTTCAAAATAGGTATTGATAATCTTCTGTATTTCCACAGGATCTGTAGTGATTTCACCCTTATTGCATGAATTTGAGTTTTTTGTTTTCTTTTTTTTATAAAGTTCACTAGGGGCTTATCAATTTTATTTATTCTTTGAAAGAACCAACTCCTCGATTCATTGATTTTTTGTATTGTTTTATTAGTCTCTATTGCATTGATTTCTACACTGATCTTTATAATTTCCTCCCTTCTTTTGGCTTTGGGCTTGACTTGCTCTTCTTTTTCTAGATGTTTGAGGTGTAGCATCAAGTTGTTTATTTGTATTCAATCTGTTTTCCTGATGTAGGAATTCACTACAATAAATTTTCCTCTAAGGATTGCTTTCATTGCATCCCACAGGTCCCAATAAGATGTATTTGTATTTTCATTTGCTTGTAGACATTATTTAATTTCTTCTTTAATTTTCTCTGTGACACAGATTGCTCAGGAGTGTATTATTCAATTTCCATGTGTTTTCAGTTTCCTTTGTCATTAATTTCTAGATTCATGGCACTATGATCTGATAACATGCATGGGATAATTTCAATTCTTTTGAATTTACTTAAGCATGTTCTGTGGGGTAGTACTATAGTTTATTTTAGAGAACATTCCATGTGCTGCTGAGAAGAATGTATATTTTGATGTTGTTGGATGAAACACTCTTATACGTCTATCAACTCCATTTGTTCACAGATGTGATTCAGTTCTGTTACTTCTTTGCTGATTTTCTGTCTAGTTGATCTGTCCCTTTGTGTCAATGGCATGTTAAGGTCTGCTGTTATAATTGTGCTATTGTGTATTTGATTTTTCATTTCTGTTAATATTTGTTTTGTATAGCTGTGTGCTCCCAAATTTGGTGCATATATATTTAAGTTTGTTATCTCTTCCTCTTGAAGTTTTCCCCTAACCAGTATGTAATGACCTTTATCTCTTTGAATCATTCTTGGTTTGAAGTTCACATTGTCTGCAAACAGAATAGCTACTCCTGCTTTTGTTTGGGATCCTGTTGCATGGAATATTGTTTTCCATCCTTTGACTTTGAGTCTATGAGTTTCCTTTTGGGTTAGATGGGTTTCTTGTAGACAGCATATGGTTGGATGTTGTTTCTTGATCCATTCTGCCAGTCTGTTTCTTTTAATTGGTGAATTGTTGCCATTTACATTAATGGTTATAACAGATATATATTGGTTTACTTTGACATGTTGTCTTTTTGCTGTTAATTCTTTACCTTTCCACTCTGTTTAATTGTCTGCCTTGCTTAGTAGTTTTTCTTTATGTCTATCTGGAATGTCTTTCAATATTCTTTTCAAGGTTGGTTTGGTGGTCATGAAGTTCTTCTACTGTTCTTTGTTGTGTAAGTATCTTATTCTCCATCTATTTTGAAGGACAGTTTGTGGAGTACATCAGTCTGGGTTGGAAGTTGTTTTCCTTTAGGATATGAAATACTTCACTCCATGCTCTTCTTGACTTCATTGTTTGTGCTGAGTAATCTGCTGTGATTCTGACAGGCTTTCCTTTATAGATGATCTCTCTCTTCTCTAGCAGCTTTTAAAAACTGTTCTTATGTTGGATTTCTAGGATGTTGATTATTATATGTCTGGGTGTAGTTTTACTTTGGTTATGGTTATTTAGAGTTCTATATGCTTCACTGATCTGTACGTCAGTTTCCATTCTCATGTTTGGGAAATTTTCAGCTATTACTCCTGTAAATAGCCTCTTGATATCATTTGCATTCTCAACTTCTTTTTTTTAAGCCTATCAATGTTATGTTGTTTTACTTTGCATCATCTTGCAGCTGTTTAATTATTTCCTGATTCTTTGTTATTTTTAAAAGATCTTTCCTTTCCTGTTCACTAGCTATAATCTTGTCTTTGAGGTCTGAAATTCTATCTTCACTGTCATTGAGGCTGTTTTGCCAACTTTCAGTGGAAGTTTTGATTTCCTGCATATCTCTTTGGATCTGCATCATGCAATCTGTTTGTTTCTTATATTGTTCATTCAAGGTTTGCATATTTTTGCAATGGTCCTCTAATTTTTTAACTATGTCTTCTTTAGATGTGTTCAGCATTTCTTTCATTACATTTATCATTTCTTTTTTTACCTGAGAGATTATTTCTGATCTCAGTTCTTTTATAGCTTCCGAGAGTTGTTTCTTTGCTTCAGTTGTTATCATTTCAGGAATTTCAGGTGTATGGCTTACATTTTCTTCTATGTCCATGGCTCCTAGGGTTGCTTGGTTTGGGCTGGAAGTTTGAGATTGAATTTGTTTTGCCATTTTCCAAAGTTTCCCTCATGCTCTTGGAATCAACTCATGCATGTTCAGCTCCTGGGACTGAATACAGGCCCCTGATAGCTGCTTGGAGGTTGCTGGGCATGGCCCAGTTAGGGTCACAAGGACCTCCTTTGCATCTTCCAGTGATTTGGGATGCTGGGTGTGGTCTTACCAGCTGGGAGTGATGTCCCAAAGCTTCCCCCATATGCTGGGAATTGGCTCCCAGGATGTTTCTCTTATTTCTGAGAATGTTTTATTACTCATCAGTTGAGAGTTATACAAATGGATCTTATTTTTGTATTTGTTTTATATGTATAAATGGGCTTTGGTATTTTCCCAATCAGAATTTATCTAATCTTCATTCTTGGTGTGTTTTATTTGCTCCTTTATCATTTCTATTCCCTAATATATTAGTCAGATTTTTTTTTTTTTGCACAACACACACAACTTAATGGAGGAAGATACAGTTTGGCTCACAGATTCAATTTGCTGTTAACTGGTTCCAAGACAGAAACCTCATGGCAGGAGATGATGGTGGAATCAAAGATGGTCACTTTCTGGTAGCAGAGAAGCATGGTCCTATTTAATAGCAACACTGAGAAGTACATGCTCCAAAGGCCTTTCTCCTGTGACCCATCTCCTCCAACTAGACCTCACCTGAAAGCAGATTTAGCTATGTACATCAGTAGATTCATCCAGTGATGAGTAAAGTGCCCCCATCAACCAATCACCTTTCCAGTAGTCTCTGAATCCAGTCAGATTGATGAGCTTAACTGATACATCTGCACTCTAGAAATTAGATTTAGAGGCTGAACAACAGTTTTTGAGGTTCTGGCTGAAGCCCCTTGATTAAAGAAAATTTTTTTAATATTTGGAGTATTTGCTAATAGAGTAAATATATATGGTTTTATCAGAAATACAAATGGAATTGTATCAAAGTATTTTCTTATCCATCATCTTATCTAACAGTGGTACCTCCATTCATGAATGTTTCTCTTTTCAAACAGTTCAGTTCACAAACTGCACTGAGTGATAACCATGACAGGTCAACGTTTCCTGTGTGGTCACCAACCCAGTCATCTTCCCCAGAAACATGGAGCAAATTACACTCAAGGTACCACAAATTAAACCAAGGTTACACTCTATGTCTTTTACTATTAAACTATTGTAAATTATACTAGTAAACTATCTTATATTAATACATATTCACATACCTTGGGATAAATCTTACTAGCATATACTTTTTAAAATATTGATTTTATATTGAATATTAGTCTTCAGTTTTGTCAGTTCTGGATATCCCAATTCCAAGGCTTCATTAAAAAGAATAATTTTGTGTTTTTTTTAATGGAATCATTTATCTGACATGAAAATTAGAAGTTCCATGTTTGGTTTGATAAAGTTCATTCATGCAAATATTAAGCCTGATTTTTTTTAAAATTTAAGTATTGGTCTCATATAATTTTGTAAGTTATTAACCTCTAGTTATATTTTTTTATTTGTGCTTTCTTACCTTTCTTGGGTCCATGTTATATAAATAAATTTTAATATAATATAATTTTTCTATATAGGTTTGTTAATTTATTAACATAAAATTGGGTAAAATATTTTAAAATATCATTAATTTCATTGAATTTAGACTTTACTTTTCTCTAATGTTTTTGTGTTTGTGATATAATTTTTCTTTTTCTCTTGCATTGGTAAATACAGTAGTTCAAATTCATTTTTTGCTCTAAGAATAAACTGTTGGCAATTGATCTTTTTTCTATTCCCTTTTTCATTTTTTATATGCTAATATTCAATAATTTTCATTGTTTTTTCCTCCACATTCTTTGTATTCACTGTGTCACTTTGCATAATTTATGGAATTTAATGTGTAATTTATTACTTTTGGTTTTTACCGTATGCAGTAAAAATATTTGAGGTCATGTTATTACCATTATTTTATAAATATTCTGCAATTATGGTTTTCAAGTTATTTTAGCCCCAAGAGTTTGTTAGAAAAGAATAACATAAAAATGTCAAATGTTTTTGATTTTTTGTTTCTAAATTTGACATTTATTTTTCATTTTATTAAAATTGTGGTTTCAGAATAGGGTCTGAAACACTTTCCCTCTTTGGCACTATTTCTTTTTGGCTGATATGTGACTACATTTTTTGTGTGAAATGTTCTTGGAGCTATTTAAAAGGAAAAATATTCTCTCTTGGCAGAGATTATAGCTTTTAGTAAATTGAATAAATTAACATGCTATTATACTATGTAGTACTTTATGTAGGGGCAAGTATTATACATATGCTACTCCATGGATTAAAAAAACTGATCCCCAAATTCTATACCTCCCTTCCCTTCATATGCTTCTCATCTCCGCTTCTACAGGTGTTGGGGTGCTGGGGTGCTGTGTTGATTATTACACAAAGTCTCGCTGAGAAATCATTCAGTTCATCATTTTAAAGAGACTTATTTTCTGTTTAATATTTTCCAAAATTAAATTTTATGTAATTTTTACATTATAAATACTCGCTTCTTTTTGGTAATTGTATCAGTACTCATCATTTTAACTTTTCTGAGTCATTTTGAATATTTTATTAGCATGGGTTGGGATTCATTTATGAGCTCATATGGGATTGCTGCAGATTCCTTTATGCTGTCCTTTCTTTGTCAGTTTATTTTTATTGCTTATAAAAATAGAGATTGTTTTCAATACAATTGGAGATTATATATACTTTTAAATAATCTACATAGTTAAGTGCCTGTACATTAATGTACCATCTTTGGAAAAGCTTCTGTATTATTCATGTTCTATAAGAAAGCTAGAAATGAAAGCAAACACACCATCTTTCTCCTTTTTCATCACTTCCCATTCTCAGATATTGTACCTGAGGCTCCATCTCAGTCTATTTTTTTCAAATCATGTGTACCTTAAAATGCATTTTATGAATGAACTAATAATAACTCTATCAACCATACACTGTCTCTGTTTTTTATATGTCAGAATTCCTATCTGTAATTTGTATTTTAATGTACTTATTTTAATATGTAATACATTCACATAGTTTAAAATTCAACATTCACCCACATGGTAACAGTTCTGACCTTTACCTTTCTAACCTCTACTTCTCTCCCACCAGTTATTTTACCAAATAACTAATGGGCTGAAATTTGTGAGTGTGTTTACTTCCAAAGATATGGAAACCCACTTGCTGGTCTTGTGATATGGGTTACTTAATCTGTATTAGGTCTGCAGATATTTAGCTAGTATCCCGGGTCAGGCTCTGTGCTCCTTGCTACAAATAGGAGTAGCAAACAAGACAGATGTGACCTGCATGGCCAAGAGAGAAATAACACAGTCTATCTTCAAGAGTGACTTAGACTGGAGAAGAGACAAGATGACAGACTGGTAGGGAGCAGGAGAGAGACCCTCTCTGAGAGAGAGAGCTCAAATGCCAGAATAAAACACCCTGGAAAGACCCAAACAGAGAGAGATAGACTCTCACAACCCAGAAAGAAACTAAAGCACAAAAACCTGCTCAAATAAGAGGTCCTGGGGCTACTATTAGTGAAGATAAGATCAGTGAGCACGGCACCCGCCTCGAGACACCTGAATTCCGCCCGACCTGAACAAGTGATCCGCGCCAAAGTGGCTGGCTTGAGCCGCCGGAGTGCGGAGCTGAACAGCCCGGTGTGCAGCTCGCCCGGACCGGCTCTGCACACAACCCACCCAGAGGCACCGTGAATTCCCACCGCAGCCGTGCTGAAGTCGGAGGTCAGGCAGTCCAGCAGTTCTCAGGGACACTGTGAGTGATGGGTATAAGACCCTCCCATGGGAAAGGGGAAACCAACTGGACGACATGTTGGATTTGGGCAGGACAGCCCTAACTCCATAAGAAAGTGGCTTCAGCTGGTTACTCCCCTCGCCGAGCAGATTGCTGGAATCTGCTTGGATTAGGCCACGCCCCTGGCGGGAACCCAAATACTTCCCTGAGATCAGTGCACACTGATGCAGTGAAGGCCTGCAAAGTTTGACTGGCCCAGAAGGGAGGAGCTAGTGCACACTGCCCATGGGTGAACTCTAATCTCTGATAACCTATTGAAGAGGGCTAAAGCTCCTAGCCTGCACCCTCTAGAGGAGCCTTAACCAACAAGAAAAGGGTCTGGAAATTACACTGTACACTTGTATGGAAGGAACCAAAAACATGACGAAAGGGAGAAATAAGAAAACACTCCCAGCCCCCAACCCTGAGAACATTGATCCAGGAGAGGTAAATACAAAAGAGACTGAGGGCAGCAAAAATGCAACATCAAACACAGCGTTAGCGGACATAAAGAGATATATTCAAGACCTAGTAAGCGGGGCCAAAACTGAAATATTAAATTCAAATTAAACAAGAGATAAGTAGATTAATAAAAGAATAAAATAATAAAAGATTTTCTGATTCCTATTGGAAAAGCCAAAATAGAAAGGCAAGGGACACACATAACTGTGGTTTCCCATTCGAGACCTGTGGGCCATTGCTTAGAAGCTGCAACAGTGCTTTCTAAAGAGGGAGTTGAATGTGAGGTGATAAATTTGCATACTATTAGACCAATGGACATTGAAACCATAGAAGCCAGCGTCATGAAAACTAATCATCTTGTAACCATGGAAGGAGGTTGGCCGCAGTTTGGAGTAGGAGCTGAAATTCGTGCCAGGATCATGGAAGGCCCTGCCTTCAGTTTCTTGGATGCTCCTGCTGTTCGTGTCACTGGTGCTGATGTCCCTATGCCTTATGCAAAGATTCTAGCAGACAACTCTGTACCTCAGGTAAAAGACATCATATTTGCAATAAAGAAAACATTAAATATCTAGTTCAGGCTTGACCCTCAAGTCGTTGAAATTTATTTCAAATAATCGCTGGGACCTGTGGATTGAGAGGTACCTGGGTACCTCTCAAGAAGACACAGACAGAAGAATAGAGGAACACAAATGGAGAGAAAAATTTACTGAAGAATTCAGAAAAAACCTAGAATTTATGAAGCAAATTCAAAGGGATTATCAGGAAACTAAAGACTCGATAGAAAGCTGGCAAAACTGCTTGAAAGAAACCAAAGATAGACTATCAAAAATTGAACACAGACTTGCAATGTGGGGTCATGAAAGGGAAGATCTCTTAAAAATAACAAGGGAGCAGGCAGTAAAGATACAAAGACTGGAA